>JAGDQP010005941.1:0-58130 GCA_022664845.1 Lepisma saccharinum | reverse complement strand
TTAACATCTTTTTTCTTACGGGGCCCCCAAATCGTCGATTTTGCCATAAACTCTTGTTCCTGATAACATGCTTCTGGCAGTGCTGACGTTTTCTGACGTGAAGAACTTGGCTCATGCACTGCCGTGCATGTTGATAAGAAATCAGACAATATTAGAAAGAAAAAACAGAACATACCCACGTTCCCTGTAGCTAAAGTCACTCTGATAAGAACTTATTACTAAGGTGTGCGATAGAGTGTAGTTGAGAAATTCACTATGTTGTACACACAAGTTGCGTCACTCGTCTTGACAAATTTCTCATGTAAATCCAGTATTTCTAAGGTTCTTGTCAGTCTATATTTCATGTTCTTACGTAACATTTTGGGCGGATCTGAAGCTGCAAAAGTCTTATATTGTTTGAATTAGTTTCTTTTGAAATTAGAATATAACATTCACGATTTAAAAAATAAATTATCCAACATACATTTCTTTTTAATAATTTTCCATAATGTGACATCTTGCCTTTATCTCCGCCTTTCCCATGTAGTAAATGTTTCTAAATCCCTTGCTTTTGCGTCATTTATTTTGTAGAAAAACATAAAATAATATTCATAAAAAATTGTGTTTTTGAAAATATACTGTTAGCTAAGCAATTCCGTAAATTACGCCTATTTTCAATCTCGCTTTAAATATCCTCCCGCTATTCTAATGGCGGCCATTTATTCATAAGATTAATGCGTAAGCTTATTTGAAAACTTGCAAAATGTGTCTGACATGAGATAATTTCTTGTGCCCTTTATTATCAGTTCGCAAGCAAGCAAAAATCTTGAATGTTAATTCTGATTTGTTAAGTCAAATCAAAAGAAAAACGAAAACAAAATGCATAGAAATTAAATCAAAATGAAATAATACTTGAATATTATGACATCGAGAGGAATGTAATGAAATTAACAGAAGTATGAATCGGAGATATTTTACAAAACGTCTGCAATCCTAAATCGTTTCTGTAGGTTGGACAAGTGCGAATGTAAACTAAAGACAGAGCCATCTAGTAACAAGCTGTCAAACCTCGTTCAAGGAACGCGCGGGAGAAACGAATTCTGTTCTTGACGTTTCGTCTCATTTTCAGAGAGATGATAATGAGTTATTATATTTTATTGAAATTACGAGTTAGATAATTTACTGAGTATTGTTGTATAGATTTTCGCTTCTTTAAATTGATGTTTGGAAGAAACAATGGAAGCAACATGCAAATGTAAATGAGAAAAATTCTCAAAATAGAAGAAACAAACACTTGACTGATCATATCGAAGTCAATAGGAAAAATTTGAGTTTCTATAAAACCATCAGAAACGTTATGAATATCATTAGTTACTTTAAGTCCCTTAGTTCACAAATTAAAGTTAGACTTTGCTACAATTAGTAATAAAATGATTAGTAATGCAGGTACTATTTTACGGTTACGAAAGTTGAAGTACGAACATAGTATATGAACATAAATTACGAGGTTCTAATAATAAGATATCAAGAATGATAAACGAGTTGACCGGAGAATGGAGGAGACACCATAATGAGGAACTTAATGGACTGTACGACTCACCTGATGTTGTAGGTATAATGAAATTGCGACGACTGAAATTGGCAGGCCACGTAGCTCGGATGGGGAAGAACCAAGATTATATTCCATGGTGTTTGTAGAGCCGGAAAGAAAGAGGCCCTTAGGAAAACCGAGACGTTGTTCGTATAATAATGTTAGAAGTGATCAGCGAGAAGTAGGTGTTCGTGATGAAACCTGGCTTGATCTTGCCGAGGGTAGAATCCAATGACGAACGTTTGTTACTGCGACGATTAACTTGCGAGTTTCGTCAGCCATTGAGAAAGTAACTAACTAATGTTTGAAGAACAAACGTTAATTTCTATATGTGTTGAAGTATTCGCTTACGGAAGGTATAATAAATAATAAGAGGAACTTAATAGCATCTGAACTCAAAACCTTTAGCGTAGAACTCGAATTCTTTAAACGCTACGCACTTTTCTAAGTTTTATTTATTCACCGAATATTTACAATTCTCTTTCGTCTATTAATTACTTAACTTATTTTCTTTTCTTTTGTTTTACATAAAAATAAATTCCTGAGAAAATCTGCAAAATATATTCTACATCTAACAAACTATATTTTCTTATAATTTTCTATAAATTCATATTTATAGATTGCAACACTGTTCACGTATTTTCTGTTCAATATTTAAAACAAGGCGGCAACCTGTTAATTAAATCAAAGCATTCGTTTTCTTTGTACGAAATGTTTCTAAGATTGACCTTTTCTTAAAGCTGTCGAATGACATGTATTTAGGGTTAGTAATAATGCTACAAAACTTTCAATTTTTCCCCATGTTTCTTTTGTATATGTATACATTTAACTACTACGTGTTCTGTTTCAGCAGGCACTTGACATGTGGTGCGAATACTATTAACGTTAATACGGCTTTGTAGCATTATCGGAGAACTTAAGTACATGTCATTTATAACTTAAAGCTGTGTAAATTTCCAAGAACTACTTAGCATTTTGGTATTTAATTGTCTACAAATAAGAGTACAAAGAATTAAAAAAAAATATTTAAGAATAAATTAAAATTAACCAATTTTAAACCCGTGAAAAATTTAATTTTCACACTTTAATTTGCCCATTGTAAATGGAGTGAGCAAGATTTTACCTTTCTTTCGTGTGAAACTCGATAACATAGTAGTCAGCACGTGTTCTGTCCATTTTGCTGATGTCACAGGGGACCATTTTAAATGTCCATATCCTTTAATACGCATACATGCACATCAAATAACGATTTACCAGGTGCGTAAATATGAAACCGGAATTTATGTACAGAAAAGACACAGTGATTGGATGACAATGCTAAGAACTATTTTATTCGAAGTATTGGCCATCGCTAGCGATACATTTCTGCCATCGTTCCGGCAATGTGTGGATGCCAGACCAAAAAAAAAACTGTGTCTCTTGTGCTACAAACCAGTTATCAAGCCATTTTTGTAAGATGTGAAGCGCTGATCAGCAAGTGCGTGTTTCATGGATGCAAATAAGTGAAAATCGGAAGGCACCAAGTCTGGTGAATAAGCCGCAATCGGAAGGATTTCCCAGCCAAACGTCGCAATCGTTTCCTTGACCGGTTTTGTTGTGTGGGAGGGTGCATTATCGTGAAGTACAATCACTTTATGTTGTCTTTGGTCATATTCTGGTCGTTTTCGACGCAAAGCTTGATGCAAATCGATCATTTGTTGTTGGTAA
This sequence comes from Lepisma saccharinum, assembly GCA_022664845.1. Classification (NCBI taxonomy): domain Eukaryota; kingdom Metazoa; phylum Arthropoda; class Insecta; order Zygentoma; family Lepismatidae; genus Lepisma; species Lepisma saccharinum. Next base: position 54,853 of record JAGDQP010005941.1, on the reverse strand, counting down.
CGTTGGGTATTAACGGTTTCGCCAGGTTTCAGCAGTTCATAATAGATCACTCCATTCTGATCCCACCAAACACAAAGCATTGTCTTCCGTCCATAGCGATTTGGTCTTGCAGTCGATGTCGCCGGTTCTCCTGGAGTTACCCATGATCTTTTACGCTTAGGATTCTCGAAATAGATCCACTTTTTGTCACCAGTCACAATTCGATGGAGAAATGATTTCCTTTTGTACCTGGCGAGCAGAATTTCGCAAGTGGTTTTTCGGTTTTCCTGCTGTCGTTCAGTCAATGCATGTGGAACCCAGTTTCCCACCTTCTGAATCTTGCCCATGGCTTTTAAACGTATTGAAACTGCTTCTCGTGTCACATTTAATTGATCCGCGAGTTGTTGTTGCGTTTGAGCGTCATCCTCATCCAACAAAGCTTGCAATTCGCTGTCTGCAAACTTTTTCGGTAGTCTTCCACGTTCTTCGTTTCTCACGTCAAAATCGCCACTTTTAAATTTTGTAAACCACGCATAGCACTGTGACTTACCAAGAGCATGATCACCGTAAGCTTCGACAAGCATGCGATGCAATTCTGCAGCAGTTTTCTTCAAATAGTAACAAAAAATCAATGGTGTCCGCACATCGTAGTTTGTAGGTACAAATTGTGCCATGTTCAATGCTATTAAACACTACACTATGACATGAAACTTGTGTGGTTGTGAGTTGCAAATCGTTATCAGCAGTCAAAACAAGCAAGTGGCGCCTAGGACGCAGTTTTACGGTAACCACAGTGACAGCTAACGCCGTCTATGCACCAATTCCGGTTTCATATTTACACACCTGGTACTTGTAATAAACCAACTATGCATATTCTCTCTTTGCATAATAGTGCGTTAAAAATACCTTTCTAGTGATGATGGGTTTTCAAGTTACCCTGTGGGCATTTAAGGGTTGGGTGCAAGGTGGGTACTTCTCCGATTTTCCAACTTGTAGATCAATGTTGAAGATATAGAAACTTTCAAAATGTTATTGAAACATCTTAAATAAAATAACGTATTCCATATTTAATTTTGTTATCTTTAGTACCAATTTTAATTATATTTTGTAACTAAAATGAAAAAGAAATACTAGAAAAGTAACAAATTATAATTCCATGCCTATGCCTTTCTTGCATAGAACATCAGTAAACTTTAGCTATGTAAAAAACACAACAGAGAAATAATGACTTTTCTACGTAAAGTGTGATGGCAAAATGAACTACAATCTCCGAGAACTATATTTGACATAATAGATCTCAGCTCTATTAGTTATTTAAGAAAATGCACTACAACAATAAGTGATATTAGTAGTGGTGATTTTTAATACCGTTTTTGTATTGAAGATATGCATCTGAAAATCACTATCTGACTAAAATGTATGAATGAAAGAACTGTGATTAAGATGATAAACGAACTGCTAAGCTTCTAAGGACGGCACGTAGTACAGTTTTTGACAAAGTGGGTCCCAAGCCACTCCGTTCAATGGACCCAGTGGGAATTGAACCCGTGACCACTCGCACGGAAAGCAAGCGCGCAAACCTACATCCACCCTGAGCTGAAACTTTAAAATATCACCATTTTCACCGTAGAACTTTTGCTTTGCATTCAGAAGTTTCTGGGATTCGTAACAAGCAACCGACCATCTTGACTGCGGTTTACAAGAGTTTCTCCTTAGTCCCACAAGGTAAATGAGCCGGGATGATACCTTCGGCTTAGGCTCTGGCCGACTTCTTTCCGTTACCTTATTCCGTCCTAAGCCCATGATGCCTAAAGGCAATAAATAAAATCAAATTCAAGTTGTCACCATTTTTATGACCATAATAGACACAACTTGAAGTGAAAATAATCTTACATTGTTACAACAGTTCTTTGCGGATTTAAACCTCCTTCTTCGAGCGGCTGTATCACTTCTTGAAATACATTGGTTACCTGATTCTTTGCGGACTTTAGCTGAAGCTTAAGTTCGCACACTTTTATTGACATAACCAGTGAAATACAATAACTGACCACAAGAAGGAAAGAAGATGGAGCAAGGACGTTCGTAACATAAAACACAATCACGAAGGGTATAAAAGATGAAAGAATAAACTATTCTAAAGAGCGCAAAGTCAAGCAGCAGTCTGTTACAGGCAGGGTGATAACCCAGAAAGATTTTACCTGTACTAAAGCAATAAATATAATAAACAAAATAAGCATTACATTGTCCATAAAATATTACAGGCATCATATTTCAAAATGAGGAAAGATCTATCTTGCTAACAGGGAACCCAGCAAGTTGGTATGAATGTAAAGCTCGGGCTTCAGCTTTATCCCACACCATGAAATATACAGAAAGGAACCGTCAAAAATTCTTGTTGGAAAATTTTCATTCTCATTCCGTTTTAATTATTTTGCAGCCATATCAGTCTATTATTTATACGGGTGCCATTAATAGTATATAATTAACCCAGAAACTCAAAAATAAAATATGTTTTTATTTCCCTTCTTCGTAAATGTTTCGGAGTTTAATATTGAAGCAAATTAGAAAATACAATTTTGATTGTAATTGGCCCATTAGTGTCAATTATTATCAACACAACATAATTTTATACAAATAATTTAATGGCACCTCACCTTACTCACCATGGAAATTTCAGATGTGGAAATTTTCAAATAGCAGTGACGCCTTGGTAGCGTCTAATTTTAAATATCACTTTAGACAAATAGAAATATAATTTGGAAATGAATGATTGTAGTATATATATATAATGAAACAACCCTTTAAAAATCATAAGAAATCAGGCAATATTAGAAAGAAACAAAACATACCCACCTTTCCTGTAGCTAAAAGTCACTGTGATATGAACTAATTACTAGACCGTGCTTTAAAGTTTCGTTAAGAAATTGAAAATGATGTATGGAAGGGCCTCGTTAGTCGTCTGGACAAGCTTCTTAGGTAAATGCAGTATTTCTAATGTTCTTGTCACTCTATACTACATGGTTTTAAGAAAAAACTGTCGAGTAGACCTAAAGTTGCGAAATTTGTATTTTGTTTGTAATAGTTTCTTTTCAAATTAGAATATAGCTTTCAAAATAAAAAAAAATAAATAAAAAAAATCAACATATACTCTTATTTCATGTTAATAATTTTTCGTGACGTGACATCTTTCCTTTATCTCCGCCTTTCCTATTTAATAAAGGTTTCTGAATACTTTGCTTTGGCGTCGTTTATGTGTAGACAACCATAAAATAATTGATATTATACATTGTGTGCTTGAGAATATCCTGTTAGTTAAGCAATTCCGTAGATTACACCAGTTCTTCAAACCCGCCTGAAATCTCCGTCCGCTGCTTCTAAAAGAAAAATCGTTGATTCGTAAGATTAACGCGTAAGTTTAGTTGAGAACTTGCGAAATGTGTCTGACACGTGAGAACTTCAAGCAACATTGTAAATGAGCAGAATAATGTAAATAGAAGAAACAAATGAAGATCGTAAAGAAGTCATTCAGTCTAATTTAAGTTTCTACGAAATCTTACGAAACACTATGATTAACGTTTTTAGTTTAAACCGGCTGGTTTACAAATTAAAGTTATATTTTACTGCAATTACAAATAGAATGGTTAGTAATGCCGGTAATATTTTACGGTTGGGAAAGTTGGAGTACGACCCTAGTAGATGAACATACATTACGAGTTTTAAAAAATAAGATATTGAGAATGATATCCGAAACGGGATTAGTTGATCAGAGAATGGAGGAGACTGCAATTCATGGAATGGAATTAACTGCAAAAAATAGCTGTGTTAATTCAACACAATGTGGTGTTCCACAGTGACTACAACTTTTTTTTTGTTAAATCAACACAACACGTGGTGTTGATTTCAGTACTAGCAGAGAAAACATTACGACTGCAGCGAGATTTGAACATGGGTTGCTCTCTTGAAAGTCGAGCGCCGTACCGCCTTGGCTAAATCGTCAGACGGAAAAGGTACTAGATGCAAACGATATTTAGTGAACAACATTTGAATGAAACGACTACACTATAGATTTAAACAGTGTAGGGGATCAAATATTTGTTGCTGAAGCCCCTAAACAAACTAAGTTACTTTCAGGACTTATCCCACGGTTTAATCACTTCCTATTTGTCAATTGGGAACCAGAATTCTCATTCATTGAGAATTTTCTATTTCTATGAAAGCAAGCAAGATGGCGACAGTCAAACACTTGAGCAGCATTACTGCTTTCCTATCGTAACAACATGTCAAATGCTGTGCTTGCTTTCATCGAAATGGAACATATTCTCATTGAATGGGGATTGTGATCCCTAATTGACTTATGGATAAGGGATTAAATCATAGCATAAATCGTGAGTGTAGCTTTGTTTGTGTTTCGGGTTCAGTAACATTTTGTTTATCCTCTATACTGTTCCAATCTAGTGCTTTTTCCGTCTGACGAGTGAGCGACGTCGGTAAGGCGCTCGACTTCGAACTGCGCAACCCATGATCAAATCAAGGTGCAACCGTATTTTTTTTCTCCCAGTACCGAAATCAACACCGTGTGTTGTGTTGATTTAACACCAAAAAGTGGTAGTTACGCTGGGACAGAGCATTGTGTAGAATTAACTGAGATAAACAGGCCGTCTAATTCGGATGGGAGAAACGATGATTATATTCAATAGTGGTTGGATAGCCGGAGGGAAGGAAGCCATTGGGAAGACCGATATTTTGTTGTAATAAAAATATTAGAAGGGATCTGCGAGAAGTAGGTGTTCATTGTGAAAACTGGTTGGATCTTGCCCAGAGTAGAAACCAATGGTAAACGTTTGTTACTGCGGCGACGAACTTGCAAGATCGGAAAAACCATAGGGTAAGTAAGTCGCTAATGGTTTAAAAATAAATATTATTTTCTAGATGTGATGAAGTATTCACTCACCAAGGGTGAGAAAATAAAGGGAACTTAAGTGAATCGAAGTCTCAAGGTTTAGCGTAGAAGTCGAGTTCATTATACACTACGCACTTTTCTTTAAGGAACATATATTCAACCAAAATTTACTTTACTGTTTAGTCTATTAAGTACTTCAAATTTGTATTTTTCTTTTATTTTACAAAGAAATAATTTCTAAGAAATTTGCAAAATATTTTCTACGTTGAGCAGAAAGTTTTGCTTTACAGATTTCAAAATTGATTGGGTAGTTTTGTTCAATATGAAAAACAAAGCACAATCGGTAAACCAAATCAAACTATTTATTTACTTTTTTAGTTTCTAATTTTGGTCTTTTTCATAAAACTATCGAAAGACACATATTTAGGGAAAGACACATACTACTAATTGCTACGAAACATCATTATTGTCATGACGGTTGTACATGTAAACAAGTGTTCTATGTAAGCATCCACTTGACATGTGGTATATATTGTCAAAGATACGTTCGTTCCCCATAGTACTTAGCAAAAGTTGCAGGAGATGCAATTGTTTTAGGGACTGTGAAATTGAGGCATGGCGTATCTTTGGGATCTTAACTTCTGGTAGAAACTTAGGCACCAGGCCTCTCAGTTCTGGACTTCTTACCTTGGGACTTACCTTCTTGCATACTAATATACAAGGATACTTTCGTGGGATAATGAAAAAAAGTTCAGATTCTATTGGGGTAAAAAATGTGTTCACTTTCTGAATTCGCCCGCTGAAGACGGATAAGAAGAACATCAAATCTAAACACAACCAGATGTCAATGACACTCTGAACAGACACAAGACCACTCACCTATCTTGTTGACACTTTAAATTCTGTGGAACATAAGGGGAGAAAGCCCCCAAAGATATCCCTTTTAAGCCGTGCAATCTGGTTTCTTTAATCTTTCCCAAATGCCCATTATACCTGTGATTCCTGCATGACGCAACCTTTTGGACTGCTTTGAGTTTCAAATTGGCTGTAAGCGTGTGAGTGAGGAAATGATTTTATCTGGAATAGTTTGTAACTGCGTGGGTTGATTCTACATTTACAATATAAATGAAAGGGAAGAACTTGACCAATTCGTAACTGAGAAATTTCGCCTGACTACCACTGACATCGTTCTGCAGAATAATAAATTCCCTCTCTTTCCTAAGAACAAGAGCTCTGTTGTAAGTTAAGGCTTTGTCAATTGAAGATAAAGAGTCGTATATGTTCCTTGTTGAAAGAATAAAAGTGCGACAGTCCTGATTTATTACTTCAGCAAGAAACTGTAACAAAATCTCAGATTCGTTCACTCCTTTCCTTCTTCCGTATATTACAGGATGGATGAGGCGTTGATTGCTCAAGTGGATGTCCATTTCTAAGCCAGTCTTTTGAAAAAAAAAAAAAAACGTACAAGTGTTGCTGTGGAACCCCAAGTCGAGGAGTGTAGACAATGCGTTCTGTAGGTCTTTCGTTGTTTCCAATCAAGAGAGAATGTTCCTTTGTAACGGCGAATCGAATAAGAATAATGAATCTTCCTGTCACGTTTATCATTGTCACTGAAGAATAAAAAAATGAATTTAGTTTCAACACAACATATATACTACAATCACTACTATTGCCAATAATAATAATTATAGTACTAAGAAGCAAATTGATACTTATCTACTAATGGCACAGACTCAAACTAGAGAGATGGATTTACGCCTCTATGATTTTTTAATTATTTCAATTTACTTATTGTTTCAAGTCCTGCAAACTACACATAACGATCAATCAATTTTAACTGGAGTAATTTTGGTATTATCTGAAATCGTCCAGTACAATTGCTTTACTTCTTTCAACTATTTTTGCATTTAATACCGGGTTATCTCATAAGTAATGCCATATGTGCAATGACCGTTACAATGATACTTTCTGACAAGCGAATAGTGAAGTAGACGGTCCGTTCCATAGCTGAGTCATATAGGGCACTTAATTCTGTACCAGTGTATAGAAGAAGAACGTTCTACTCCACGTTTTGGAAGTGTTGCTTGGGTTTGATCATGGTAGTGTCGAATGACCACAATACGGTATGTTATGATATATGAATATCAGCAGGAACATCCAGGCAACGCAGCTGCACGTAATATCTATCCGTATATGGACAAGGAGCTGTGGATGTACAAAACTGCCAGAGGTGGTTCCGTCTGAGGACACCAGCCTCGCTGATAAGCCTCAAGAAGGTAGAACTGTGCACCTAGACAACGATGACCTGAGAGTAACGGCGGAGGCAAATCCAATGCGAACTGTTGAAGAACTGGCCAGCGAACTCCATGTTGCCCATTCGACCGTTCATCGTCATCTGCAGGACTTTGGGTACGTGTCGAAACACGAGAAAAATGGGTACGCCTCAACAGAAGCAGCAGCGAGTTGACATCTTCAGTTCCCTGCTCACCCATCACAGACGTGAGCCATTTTTGGACAGAATGGTGACAGCTGATGAGAAGTGTGTCCTCTTCCATAACATTACACGCAAAACGCACCGGGTATCTAAAGGGGGCCACTGGAACTGTGTCGAAAGAAGAACACCACCCCTGCAAAGTGATGTTGAGTGTTTGATGGGATTTGAGCTCTTGCTACATAACCAGACAATCAATGCAGATGTCAGCAGCTTGAACGCCTACGGACTGGACTGTTGGAGAAACGTTCTGCTCTCGTTAATCGCAATGGTGTGCTCATCCACGAAAATAAAACGTGCGCCCACACACGGCAAGAAGGACCTGTTCTAAGATCTAGGAATGCGTTGAGGGGAGACTCCCCCACTGTGCGTTTTCACCAGATTTTGTACCAACAGACTACTGTCTTTTCCCCAGCATGCAATCCTACCTTTCGGTAAAAAAAAAACCACTGCAAAATGAGGATGACATGCGACAACAGTGACTCAATTCTTTGCCTCCAAACCAGTGCTGCCGGATGTATATATGTAAACTCCACACAAACAGTGCTCGAAATCCACACATATCCACACACTTAATATTGCTATACATAGATTCCACACGCCATTCTTGTCTTACGAGAACAAGCTAATACCTTTCCATTAGAGAGAGAGAGAGAAAGAGTGAGAGAGAAGGCAACAACAGGAGAGCGAATTAGAGATGACTTCCATCTAATTGTTCTTTACAAACTTTTCTTGCTGTCATTGGCGAACGAAGTTCGACACATGGCAGTTTCACAGGTGATTTACATGTGTTTCAATTTCGTGGCAGTTTTCAACAATGAGCTCATGAAAAAGGGAACCGAAAAAGGGTAATTTCTCCTCGTTTTGGAGGTAAATTTTATTTTCCTACAGAAAAAGAAAAGGATTGCTTGGCAGATATACACAAGATATAGAGAAATTGAAACAAAAACGAAGATAATCTCTTGCAGCTCACTGAAATTATAGCTACGACCAAGGAGGAAGTAATTAAATTACTTCATCCCTTTTATCTTTTCTAGATGAAAAGCGAAAGGAGGAAGTATCCTCAGCAAAGCCGAGAAAATATGAATAGGTCCTAGATATATATATATAACGCATTTAGAATTTATCTTGTAGTAATTATTTTGGAAATGCAAGCATCCACACATATTCCATTCGACGCAAATTACACAAAACTACGAAACTTCCTCGCAATTTCTCGAATTCCACACACATTGGCAGCACTGCGCCAAACACGGTGACTTCTTTCAGCTGGAGATTCAACAACTGGTTGACAGAAGGGAGAGTTTTGTAGATCCCCGGCGTTGGAACTAAGAGCTGCAAGAAAACCCTTAAAGTAACGATTTGTAGTGAGTATTGCGTTCGGGTTTCGCGTTGGTTTCCTGACGTGATTAAAAATGCATTGACAGAGGCCATGTGGAAAGCATAACTAGAAAGAAATTCAGTGTGAACAAGTTTGGGATATTAGACTATTTCTCATGCACTGACCCTTTAATGTTACTCACGGATAATCAAAATTTAAATTTAATTTCTGAGGGGAAAATGTGTAACGGGTTAATTTGCTTATAGTAAATAAGGCAGTCTGAATTGCTGTAAATATCATTTCAAATACATTTTAGCACCGATCAGTGAAAATTTAAGAAAGGAAAATGAACTTCGACAATACATATTTAGCTTTGAGCAATATCGATATTTTAGGAATAGTTATAAATTGGATGTTGGGAACACCAGGAAGTATTTTAAATTTATTTTTCCTCAGTGCGAGTGGTAACTTCGGAATAAACTAGGAATGCTTGTGGTTGAACGAAAATTATATGTCAACCCTACTCAATACTGTTGATTAGATGATTTTAACTGCCATTTCACCGATGTTGATCTTATCGATGATTTCGTTAAGCGTCATCCCGCTTCCAGTTAGACGGTGTTAAATTTGACTTAATGCTTTTTCAGCCCTGAGCAAGTGGAAAAGAAACTCTCTTGTTTTGAAAATTAAGTCAATTGCAGTTGACGACAACGAAATTTAGCTTCTTTTTTAAAACGAATCCTTCTTCATGTCTTCTTTTATATTACTGGCATTAATCAAACAATAATTATTATTATTAATATTCATATAATTATTATATTTATATTATGATTCTCGTGTATTTCTTCTTTTACTCAGTCTGCGGATGAGTATGAATACGAATAGTTCACATATTCAAAAATTGAACCCATGTGTATTCATTTCCCAAAGCACCCTTGTTCACAAAAATATGAAATTGAGATATTGACATTATTGAACTTCCTTTATTAGTTTTTAACACATTAGTAAGGTTTTATGATTCCAGAACGTCTCTAAAATTATTTAATTATCATAAGAAATTAAAGGACAGAAACAAAAATTAACAGTAAAATCTATTTCTGTAAAACCGAATGTACGTTTGTTTCGTTAAAAACGGTTTAAACCTATATAGTCCGGCAGTCAAAAGCCTGAAATCAGCTGAACCCGAAGTTAGCGCATTAAGTTTTTTTCTTTAAATTTTCTGAATGATGGGTATGAAAGCTTCTCAAAATTGAGTGATGCCACCCCGGCACCCTTGGGGAATTCGAGCGTTGACGTCATTTTTGCGTCATCATAATAGTCGCCAAGTTTAAAACGACACGCTCCAAACAATCGACGATAGTTCCTGTAATTGTTATCTGATTTGCATTCTGTAACTTCCTCCCGATAGACAATGAATTCATCTTTCCTACATAGTATTGTTTATTTGCATATTTACTTCTACTGTAGTTAAAAATTGCTTTACAAAGTTAAAAATTACCTTTAATATAACTCGATATTGTAACAGTTTCCGGGCTCTCTTTCAGCCCCTATTTAGCCGACCTATTTCAAATTTTCTGGGGAAGGACTTGATAGTCATAGAGACCTACGCTCAAACTTTTGTACAAATCTGTTGAGTAGAGGCTGAGGAATATATCGGAAACTTTAGGATTATGAAGGTCATACTTTACTTCCATATTCGTATATAATTATAAATGATGTTTATTTATATCATTCAGTGTTATAAATATTTCTCATACATGTTTAACATATGCATAAGAAACGTTCACTTTCAATGCGTGAAAAATGTAGGTTACCATAGCATGTACAAGGGTTGGACAAAAAAATCTAAAACGTTTGAAAAAGTGTGAAAATCATACCTAGTATGGTGCAGGGCCTCCTTTTGCGTCCAAAACAGCTTGGATCCGACGTGGAATGGACGTATACAGCTCCTGAATCGTGGTGTGTGGAATGTTGTACCATTCTTCCTCCAAAACATGCTCCAGTTCCTTAAAGGATGATGGTGGAGGGTAATGAGACCGAACACGCCTTTCTAACACAGACCACAATGGCTCAATGATGTTCAGATCTGGTGATTGTGGGACCCAGGGGAGGTGTGATAGCTCCTGGTCATGCTCCTCAAACCATGATTGCACCGTTTTTGCAGCGTGACAGGGTGCCAAATCATCTTGGTAGATGCCATCACCATCCGGGAACAATGTGTGGGCCATGGGTAGAACCTGGTCCCCCAAAATGGCCTCATACGCCTTAGCATTCATCATTCCATGCAGGGCTATGATGGGACCTGCAGAAAACCACGATATCACTGCCCATACTGTAACAGAACCATCTCCATGCTTTACAGTTGGGCGCAGACAGTCTGGATCATAGGCCTGCGACGGTGTTCTCCATACGTAAACACGACCGGTTGTTGGAAACAAGGTGTAGGTCGATTCACCGGAATACATTACGTGTTTCCACTGATCAAGCGTCCACTCCTTGTGGTCCTTGCACCACTGGATACGCCGCTTCGCATTTACTGCTGTGACCAGAGGTTTGGCGATCGCGGCCCTGCCATGAATTTTCATTTTATGAAGTTCCCGTCGCACTGTTTTTGATGAAACCGGGTTCTGTAGGCCGGAATTGAGTTCAGACGTAATTTTCATTGCAGTGGTCTGCTTTTTAGCTGCTACAATCCGTTTGAATGCCCTCCTGTCCCTATCGGACAGGATTGTCTTTCGACCACTGTTGTGCTTTGCAGACGTTGTTTGCCCATGCATTGTGTATGCCCTCGTGACATTGGACACAGTGCCTGTCGATACCCCCACAATGGTCGCCACTGTTGTCACTGAAGCTCCAACCAGACGAGCACCAACAATCATGCCTCTTTGGAAGTCTGTCAGGTCGCCTATTTTACCGCACCACTTGCACACCACGACACTCACAGGTGAACTGGGTATTGCTGACGGAAGAGGAAGGTCCACATGACACATTGAAAACAAAACACGATCGGCAACCGCAACACTTACGTGTCCTGTATGACGTGTTTTTAGATTTCTTTGTCCAACCCCTTATATATGTACCTTAAATTACAAAATATGATACTAATAGTACAACCTAAGGAAAACAAACCTGAATATTTTCTTTCGATTATTTAAACGAAGTGGTTTCTTCAGACAACTGAAAAATCATATAATATTTTTTTTAATCTTTAATTTCTATTTACCAATGTAAACTTTCTGACGAACTTTTAAAATATTTCACAAAGAATGAGACAAAATTTTATTTAAAAAATCTAACATTCCACTGTACATTCATCATCCGTACTATTTCCATCCTCATCTGAAACTGCGCGAGGTGTTATAGGGTTGTAACATCCAATATCGTTACAGGCACAGAACAAGGTACGTGGTAAAGAAGAATACAATTACAACGATACATTTTGCATGGTTCATCGCTGGCACACGAGCATTTAATCAGTTTTAGTATCTTAGAGGGTGCTAAGGGTACATCTTCTGGCAAAGTTAATGGCACTAAAGTTTTCTGAGCAGTGTCTTTATAGTACCCATACATAGTTGGGTCTAGTTTAGGTGGGTGTGGAAACAATGCACTTTCCCCACACACATGTTTGCAAATGTGGACGTTTGACGTTTTCTGCAAAAGCCTCGTTCGTCGGAGGGAGCGAGGAAAACTGTGGTGCTTGAGAACAGTTTCTTCCCGTTTTATTCGAGCCTCTGTAGTGGTTGTACAGCTTCCTTTACCACAGCATTTTGTGACAAATAGTGAAGCTTGCTCTAGAACACTAGAAATTAGCGCTATATAGTCGCCCAATAATGACAGGGAATATCCATCCTTAATGTTTTTCACAACTTTTCCTTTACCGATACTAAAGTATGAAGCTGTAGTGTCACAACCACTGAGAGCGTGAGCTGCCAAAATAGGGCCTATTGGGAATGATTTTCCGATGTTTCAATACAGTTGCACCAATATCTACGACAGTTCGTCCGTGCACTGGTGATTCCATTAACATTTCTGTTGGAATGTTTTCCATGAAGTAGAAATGAACAAGCAATAGGAAATCATCGGTGTCATCCGATATTACAGTCACTTGAGAGTCTCCAGCCAGAGCTACTTTAATTGCTAGTTATCAGCCTCTTCATGTGAAGTGATCATGCCACGTCTCTTTGCTACTCCTTTCAAGGAAATTTCGAATGGAATATCTTCTGGATCGGTGAGAAACAGTTTATGCCATCCAGTATTACCACGGAATTCGAAATCTTGTAAGAGATCTTGGCAAATCAAATGGATTATTTGTTTTTTTGTTCTCTGTCACACCTAGTACAACTTTTTATGGAGGGAGAGGAGTTGTAACATTCAACACATGCACCTGCTGCTCTTAATCTTCTTGCTGTATCTTTTGTACTGTATTCTCTGTACCGGTCAAAAACGAGATACACATCACCAGAATTTAATCTTCTCATTATGCTCACTTTGAATTGGTCAGTGAAATCACGCACTATGCCTTTTTCAGGCCACTTGATACACCACATAAGTGCTCCTCCATCAATTATTGTTGTTTCTTCTTCCTGATGATTAATTCTTTGGGAACAAGAAACTTGTAACAGCTTTTTCCATGCTTGATTTACTTGTGCATAGTTTCATTTGACTTGATTGTAAAAACATTGAAGTTGGAATTGGAGAAAGTTCACAGGAAAGCACCTGATTTATGTCTATATCTCTTGAACTAGCTTGAAGACCAATTACTCTTGAGCTTATTATGTTTGTGTCCAAGATTTCTGAGGTCCCAGTTTTACCTTTCTTCCTTGTTTCGGACATTGTTACAATTTTCTTCGGAATTGGATTATAAAAGCTTGATGGCCAACCATTTTCAAATTCTTTCATCATTTTCTTGCCAATTTCAACAGCTTCATGAACGTTGACTGCCGACGGCGCTACTTTGCCTGTAGCTATGTTTACGAGATTTTCTGGATGTGTTTCAGGATTCATTGGGTCAATGAAGAATTCACTGACCCAATGAAGAGGTCCAAGAGCCCCTTCAAGAATTCACTTTGACAAATTCCATGAAATTCTTGCTTTTGCTTCCTCTCTGTGGGTCACTTGCGTTTTTAAGTCACTATTTTCACTTACATTCGTGAGATATTTCTCAAGTGTCTTACAAGAATGCATGCTCAATGCCCATGTTTTGAACGTCTCTGGACGTAGTGTAATTCCAACGATTCCACCCTTGCTGTGTCCAAATCTCATGAAAGTCGTTTCTATCAACATGCCACTCCATATACCATTCCAAATACCAGGTATATGACGCATAACATGGTTACCACGAAAGAAATGTTGCTGGACAGATATTGGCATTTTGTCCATAGAACGTAAGTAAAACAAACCATAACTGGCGTAGTTAGTATGAGATACAGGAAAAACATATGGCATCACGCCTCCAGAACATCCAGCAATTCTTTGCCAGTTTGTAAGCATTCGGACTCAAATATTACTCTGAAAATTTCTTCAGCAATTATCCTCATAGCACGTAAACACTGAGCAATTTTTTTCCGAAGTAACATTTTACTAACACCCGCAAATACATTCTTCATTACTTCAGTTAGTTCACTGTCCACCATGAGAGTACCAATGCAGCTAACAAAACTCAGCAGAAGGTGCATGCCTCCAAGTCTCAGTATAACGTTCTGAAATTGTTCAGGATATGCCCACTGTATGTGTAATGACACTCTGTATAACTGCTGGTCACATGTGAATAAGTAACATCTTGTCCAATTTGTTTCGTTATTATCTGAGCCTTCGTCACGACTGTCATGATAGTGTCGGGATGAGAAGAGAACATATCAATCAAAGGAAGATACTCCGCCGAAGTGGATGGCTGTAAAGTTGAACTACTTTCCCTACACTTAAAAGTGTTGTAAGCATGAAACTCTGGACATGTGCTGTCTATCATAATTTATCCTAAAAAACTGAAGTATTTCAGTAAGGCTGCATTTGAAGACACAATTCGATGGCATATCATTTTCAGAGATTGGGGGCTTTGTTTTGCAGCAGCTGCAGGCATAGCTGGCTTATATGGTCCACGGTATCTGGATATGGGAACATCATATTCGATTCTTTGTTGAAACTCTTCCTTGGTAAGGCGCTTTATTTTCGACAACGAAGGTTTAATTTCTGTCATTGCATTTCCTTGGTTTCCTGACTGAGTCACCATCATGGCTAATGCTTGTGTACTTCTCTTTCCGTTTGGGGACGATATTTCAGCATCAAAATTGTCTACAACGATATGCGTGAAGCAATCCCTTTTATACAATTCAGAAATTCCTAAGAGCTCACATTCTTTCATAGCAGCAGTAGCTGCTGACGTTTTAAAACGTAATAGTTCATCATGTGATGTGAAACTTGCTGAGAAAATTCAGTCTATTTAGAATGACGCATCTTAACACCAAACGCAACTTTTAAGGACGTTACTTTATTATCCAAAATAGCTGAAACAATACTTCCCATCAGCAAAGCAGGTGGTGTGCCGTCTAGTTTAGAAGACAATGCAGTGCACGGTATCATCATTGTATTGCTTGTTTCCAGGAGAATATAATCTTTAACTAATGCGCACATTGGAAGTATGTTTCGAAATATTCAGTTCTGACATTTCTTTCCTAATGCGCTTTGAGACCTTGTCAATCGCTGCTTGAATCATCATAATCATCACTTGTATCTGTGGCGAGTCTCAAATAAGATGAAGCTTTCTCTTGAAAAGTAATGATGTTTGCATACCCTGGGGTGGACAGAACAACGATATCAGTGAAATAATTTTTTAGGGACTTCACTAAATTTACTTTACTTAATATACGACCTTTTATAGCAAATATTGAGAATTACATCTTTAATTGGTCTTCTTGTTCTGCTATGTTCCAACTGCCGAAATAGATTCGCTGGTCTCCACCGGTCAGGATGCCTTTCATCTTTCTCAAGTTCACATTCTTTTCCACAAAATATACAATGTTTTTCAAACACAAAAGAAACTAAATCTGATCTTCGAACTCATTTTAATTCTTCATTACGTGTGGGGTCAAAAGATGCATCTTTTTGATGTCTTTTGAGGTGAGTTTTGGAAGTGTAAGACGAAACACAACTTTGATGACATTGTATAGACCAATCCTGGTTATCGCTCAACGTACTTTCAAGGGTTATATGATGTACATCTCCATATACGTTACTACAATTGATAATAGTTTTAATTCGCTGCGACCCAGCTACATAAAGCCTTTCCGACTTCCCTGCACATTTATATCGCCACTCGAAAAAATATTTGTCATCCATACTGGTAACTCTTTAAGCCGCAAAAGTTAAGTTAGTATTTACAGCAACTACAGTGTTAATACTTTAAACTGTAACAATACCAGTAATATTAAATGGATTCAACCAGAAGAAAGATTTTGTACCACGTTAGTAATGGGCGCACTTCACTGCAACCACACATAATGAACAGCATATGTTTGTTACTGTCTTGCAAGACATTTCTGTAAAAGTATACACACACATACATATACACAAACAGCGTTGCTAATAATGTCTGCAACTCTACATTGTTTGCTGCCGCCACCAACACAAAACAAAAGAAGGTTAGGCCTACTCAAAATATCCGATTGTCTTCAACCACTGTGACATACAATTGATATTTCTTGTTACATAGTTTAACAGAAAGCATAAACTATGGTTGATACTTTCTGGCTTTAAGTATACTGTTTTGTAACACCTCTTCTACTAAATGAAACGCTCTTTGTTTCTTCTTTCAAACAACCTGCTCTGTATTATCTTACTACTGAAAACAAAGTGGCTTTTCCCGCTAACTAGCATCTTGTTCTGTTGAAAGCAGAAACATTACTGGTAAGTAGATCTTTGCCGCCATCTTTTGTCCATTATGTAGTGGCAAATTACATATATTAAAAAATATACATTTTTCATCCGAAATGTTCTTTAATGATTACAATGTGGCTTTGTCTGTCCTAAATTTCTCTACAATACTAAAAATAGGATAAAATTAACTCGAAACGAATATGTATTTCCAAGTTGACTGGCGCTCCCACCTCTAATGCCAGGGATCGTAGGCTCAATTCCCATTCAAATAATGTGGTGTGTTTTACGCTGCTGACCTCGTGTTTTGGAATTATGTTACGTTAATAGCTTCTAGCTTTATTGGAATGTAGATACAGAATAGAATGTAATATAGAATTAAATGAGTTTCATATATGTAGATTTTCTTTAAAAGAGCAGACAATTTTAACATTTTAAAGCATTTTTTCACTGTAATGAAAACGAATACATAATTAGTGAATACAATAAGAAAAAGGTGAATTCATTATCTATCAGCAGAAAGTTACAGAATGCAAATCGGAAAGAAATTGTAGGAGCTGTGGTCAAGTATTTGAAACGTGACGTAGTGTATCCAATGACTCTTGCAATGACGCAATTGATGACGTCACCGCCCGAGTTCCCCAAGGGTGTCAAGGTGGCATCACTCGAATTTGAAAAGCCCATATGTCCATCATTCAGAATATGCAAACAGAAAAACTTAATAGGCTAACTTCGGGTTTAGGTCTATGCTACCGGACTAATACGCGCTCAATGATTTCAACAAAAGTTTATATACGCGTTCCTTGGTCGAGGAACAGGAACCTTAGGTACTTTAAGTCACCGAGAGTGACTGTGGCACGATATAATTAATAAAAACAGTAATTTTATTCGTTATTACAATGAAATAAGTACATTGTTTCAAGTTGAAACAAGGATCATAAATAAATAAATAATTTAGATTTTTAAATTTGAATTTGGACTGCTATAAACAAAACTTTAGATTTCATCTTTAAAACAGTGTAGTAGTAGTATTTGCAGTAATGTAAGTTGTAGCAAGAGTAGTAGTAGTAGCAGTAGCAGCAGCAGAAGCAGCAACATCAGTAGCAGTAGTATTTGTATTGATAGTAGCATATCGTAAAGCCGAGAAAGATTACGCACAACTAAAGGAAATTTAATAAAATTATTTTTTATGGAAAGATCCCAAAAGTTACAAAATATATTTTGTAGTTCTTAGCCACAATTACATGCTAATCGTCTTTAATATAAGCCAGTGTCCGCTGAACGATTTTTTTTCAAACCCCTTTATTTGCGCACTCTCCTACCATGGTAGGTAAGATTGCGCACATGGGTAAGGGAGAGTGTACATAGAAATCAGATAACATGCGAAAGTACAAAACAAATAGAAACTACTTGTGATCCAAAACATTATAAACTGCTGTATTACCGAAAGTAATTAGCTCAAGCAGCCTGAATATTCCTATTAAATGTTACATTTCGTACTCTTGGCAGTGTTTATGATCGCAAATGGACAAAGGAAAGGATCTTATGCTCTTTACATAGTGTATTCCTCCGCCAAGAAGTGACCCAGAACGAAAAAAATGACATCGTAATCGAGCCCTAATAACTTTGCGCAAACTCTCCTCTCATTACATTAAATTAATGTACTTCGAGAACTCCCCTTCATTACGGAAGAGAGATTACGCATCACAAAGCTTAAGTGCCTAATTTTAGAACGACCGCAAGCTGCGTACAACACTCGTTTTGGCTAACCTAGATGTATAATTATTTTACAGTAAAACATTTGCTTTGAAAATATACACAAAGTTTATGGAAAATTCAAGCCATTAGCTTATGTTAGAGATGCACAAAATTGATGATAAATTTCAACGACATCTTCTATGAACATAGGAATTCAACTAACAAGTCTGCCAGTAATATATTCAATTATTCTTCACTCGCTACACGTCAGTACAATTCCTTATATTGTTTATCGCTGCTTATTTTGTTATTTAACTCGGGTCTATTTCACTATTACTTGTTGTAATTTCCTGTTTATGGGGGGGGGACGTAGCGAATTGGAATACATTCGTTATTAAATGGGCTACAACAGAAATGCACACATATCGATACACTTGGAGTTACTTACTTTCCTTCGCCCTGAAGAAACAATAATGAAGCACTCCTAAAATACTTTACTAAAATGAAGCGAGGGGACATGCTGATTTAGACATTGAAATGAGAATGGACTTTTTACTCTTTATTAGTTAACTTTGAACTACATTCATAGCTATTAACCTATCCATTTGTCGATCAGAATTTTGAGTGAATTGAGCAAGTTTGTCTAACTTCTATATTTGAGAATCATGCCCTGTGATACACGTACCTTGGTTTTATTTACAATATAAGTCTCTTCCTTCACTACACAGTTAAAGATGTAAATGTTCCTTAATACTGTCTACGAGCTTTCGCTTTTCTTCTTCTTCTTCTTCTTCTAAGAAACACATATTGGCTAAAGTAAATAATTTCTAACAAGTTCATTAAAATTAGAGAATGTTCTGATCCGATGTAAAGTTTTAGATCTTAAACACGATTCAGTACAATACGACTAAGTTCAACTTCGAAAACACGAGCACAATGTGAATGTACTGGACAGCGTCTATAATACAACTCGGAAGACTAGCTTTACTGGCATGAGGGTTTAAAGGTTTGACTGAGTTTTATAATGTTTCTAATTTAGTTCATTTCTCAGGAATGGTTGTAGTCAAGGATGGGTTCGTAATATCTTGTCTTGTGGAAGTTGAAAAGTCCTTGATTTCTCATATAGATAGAAACTATATTTGTTAATTAGAATGCAATTTGGGAAGGAGTTGCCAAGTGCCATCACACATGTTCTTCGAAATAAAAAGGGAGTTGGTATCAGAAAGAGTAAGGTAACTGTAAATTGTCCTTGTTTTTTCCTTATATTGTTGTAATTCATACATATCACTGATCACTTATTAAAAATTTATTACTCATGGATTCACCTACTTCTCTTGTGTCCCACCAGTGTTGATCTTTACGCAGTGATGTCATATTCACAGAAACACTTATGCTGCTGTGCTCTATATTCGAGAGTGTTGAAAGATAACATACTTCTTTTATTTTTTTTTAAATTATTGTTCATTACTTATCCATCTGCTATTGTTTTGTAATATTACTTTTCCCTATCATTTGTGAATTGGAATGACCATGGTTTCTCATGTCGTTACTTAGAACTTGTTTGTTGTAATGTTCATAAAATAGATGAATGTTCTCTCACTTTTTAATTATCGTCGCTTGACTTTGAGTAAACTTTAATTTCGAATTTCGAATTTTGTGCATCTAAAACAGGACTGATTTTACCTTTGATTTTATTTAATATTTCTATACTGTTTATCTTTTAATTTTATTTGTAACTCTCCTCGCTCCAAAATATATTCTTGTGTGTACTCTTCCCTTTACATATGATTAGGTGGAAGGAAAGCTATAGTAACGTTGCAATTCAGCAATAACAACTAACATGTAAAAACTAAATAAATAAGCCCTTAAATATTTTAATAATTTGAACTTAATTGTATTTTCAATTCTATTTTAATGTCTGTGTACTACCAAGAATGTTAGTAATTTCGAAGAATACCTTCCAACAACTGAAACGAGCACAGACATTTGTGACGTTGTGCTGGTGGGATCTACTACGATGTGGTTCAAATAAGGTACATTCGAGGATTTAGCATAAACTCGACAGAACTAATAGAGCATAAAATTTGCTTTATTTCCATGAATACTATTCTAAGAATGAATATCTAGGGAGTAAAACAATAACTATTTATGTACCAATGTCAGGATTAGTCCATTTCAAGATGTACAATGAGACAACAAAGAAAATTAAGTAGATGTTGCTAGTAATTAGCGAGATATTTTATTACTTACGCTGATCTAATTCATCTCTTGGAAGACAAATAACGCGTATCACATCTTACAGAGAAGAAATAATACTTTTTAACAAATGTAACAGTAAATAACTATTTTTTATACTTTGTACATCACATCAGTATTTGTCTGGGTGCTGTAAGTACGACGTAGGTCCATCTTTCGTTATCCTCATATCATCCACAATCCGTGAACTTATGTAAAAAAAAAACTTGTGTTAAATGTCTGCAGAAATTTGATTCAGTTTCTTTGTAATTTCGGGAATGCATCAGTGCTGTGCTTTGGTCGAATTGCCGCAGCCATCGACCGTCGCTTCAACACACCCGGTAGGTTTTCAATAGGGTTTATACCTGGATGTTGTATTGACTAGTTGATTTCTTCCACATTCTTTCTATCACCCATGAAGTTACGGCGTGTGCATATCCTTCAGAGCACTATAAGTTTACAATCGAATTTTACCAATTCATATTTCATTTACTTGTTCCAATTGATGTTGAGAATCACTTCTACAATGTGCCTAGATAGGCAGTCTCATTCATGGATTAACTTACAATAGTGACATACTTCAGAAAAGCCAACCATCTCACTTGTACTAGTTGCTGATCTTAGTGTGCACTGCACAACACACTCATCTAAATTAATTTTCTGGGCATTACCTACCTCTATCAAATCATCACAACACTTCCTGTGATTCTTCACATAGGTTCAAGTTTCCTTTGGGGACGTGTTTAAATAACCAGTAAATGACGTTAGGCATTCCTTACAAATTGTTATGGGTTTGTGGGCTGGAGATTGTCCAAGAAATTACAAGACCATGAACGTCCCAGGGAACGGTAGGATTCACAATTTCAATCAAAAATATTTGATCATGGCTTCTAACTAACCCTGTCCACTCTGCTTCATTGTTCATCTTATTATGGACGCGTATAATAATTTAAATATTTTTAGAGGTTTCTGTATTCGCATTTCTGCCACCCTCAAGTTTCCATTTCACCAACATGATCCACAGTTTTTGGGATATCTAAAAGATGTGTTAAATTTCACGCTTGTATTGACACACGCCACTGTTCTTTCACAAAACGACACAATAAGTCTACTTCTGTGGAACAGGAATCGACTGAGGAATTGATATACAGTTTTGCTCTCTTTCGATGGTCGCGACATGTTAATAACACACGGCCTCCGGTATTCTTTTCAAATGTGCTTCTGGTGATTAATGCTACTTCATGTATATCGAAATACTCTTTTATTACTTCTGATCAAGTAAGAATTAAGCGAATCATGTACGCAACTTCGGTTCAAACTTGAGTATTTTTCTATTTTCTGTGCATTCAGAAATTGATTATTTCTTTTATCATGAAGAAAAACTTCAAGCGTTAGAGGTTATGCCAGACTTCTTAATTATATCAAACAGAATGTTTCGTATCCTTGTGATGAGTACTGGCAGAGAGTGATTACCACCCAGATTTGTTATTTCGTAAAGAGAATTGTAAATACATACTCTACTTCATAAAGCCACTTACGGCTAAACAGATCTGTAGCACTTAATAAACAGAATTGAACTGGAATTTTACAAAGGTAATTCTTATATATTGGGATCCAGAAATATATTACGACCCCAAGAGATTTTCCTAACTTTGGAAAACCCGTAGTAAATATATGTTCTTACCAAAAGTCAGTATATATTTTCTCTAATGTTTATCTTTATCAGATTGCGTTACTTAGTAGATTGCAATCTTCTGTATTGAACTTTTGAAAAAGTCTTCCTGTAAAATTTTCACGACTTATTTCACCAATACGTAGAGTCATCAGAAGGAGACAATGCAGTCCTATAACACAATATTTCACTAATCAAATTGTTATTATCGACTAATGTTAGGAAAGAAGGTGTAGGAGATAAATCTGTAATTACTTACTCCTTTATTAAATATAAAACCTTGGATTAACATTTGCATGTACAGATAAAGATCACTGAAAATATATCCATAATTTAAGTTCTTCTCAATTAGTTAGAAAACATACCTTAAACCTAAACCACAATTTTTACCAGGAACTAACTACTATATCAGTGGTCAATACCCCTACGATACGTGGTTGTAACGTTGCTTCATTCGCTTTCCAACCACACTTGTTTAAGTTCTTACACAACGGGAGTCTTAATCTTAATGTTCTGACTTCAGC
The DNA here is from genome assembly GCA_022664845.1 of Lepisma saccharinum. Lineage (NCBI taxonomy): Eukaryota > Metazoa > Arthropoda > Insecta > Zygentoma > Lepismatidae > Lepisma > Lepisma saccharinum. The sequence continues at coordinate 32,167 of JAGDQP010005941.1, read as the reverse complement.
AAGGTTAATAGAAATGCTTACAATAAATACGCATTACGTCATTTAAAAACAGCCATAATTATCATATTACCATTCGGACTTCACCAGGTCTTTGTCGAAAGATGATCTCTGCAGTAGAGTTCTTGTAATTTTCAATATATTCGTTTTCTATTGGTTTATATTTTTCTCCAATCAACGACTAACATGTACAGAGTACACTACACGCAACGTAATCGATGCATAGACTCCTTTAACCACTAATAAATAAATCGAATCAGAAATGGAAATAATGATTTGAAATACGCTAGAAAAGAAATAATTGGCCCTGAGATATAAGAATAGATTTCTTTCGGGATCGTGCTACAAAGAATGATACACGCGATCGTGAATTACATAGGACACACAAATAATGACATACAACACACACTCTACGAAGCTTATATTATACCTTTATTATTTGTCAAATATAGGGAATATATTTTCATAACTATAGTTAATTAGTAGCAACACAAAAACCGATACGAAATGTTGAAAACCTAACAGTAATTAATTATAGGAAATATAAGAAATTAATTGAAACCATTAACAACACACTCAAGGAGTAAATAAATATTCAATGGACTCACGCAGTCGTACAATGAGCAAATACCTGACATGTACAAGTCGGAAATTGTTGATCCAGAGATTCAAATTTGCTTCTTATCAATCTTCAATATTTAGGAAAATGAGACGTAACTGTTTAGAATTATAGTCGAATAAGGAAAAAAAAGGTTATAAAGGAATACTTTTTAAACACATACTGTACATGTCCTAAACAATTCATACTAAAAAGTAAAAACTAATTTTGTTTATGCATGACTAAAAAGAAATCCATGAGGCCTGTCAATATTCATGAATTTATAAAGTGATTGTGTATGAGACTGTACCACATGCTTTCCGTTTTATTCATGCATAAACATAATCGTTTTTGCTTTTTAGTACGGATTGTTTAAGAAAAATATGTCTTTCTTTTTGTATATTTCTTTTCGAGTTATTTCGGTGTTGGGATACATTTTCTCAAGCTAAAAATTTTCTGACCCAAATCTTAAAGTGTCATGCAGCCACGTAAACCCAAGATTCTTGCAGGTTATTTATTTTAGGATAAAGAAGCAAAAGCTACCAGTATCACAGAGACATCTAACGGCTGGGTCGAAAACTACTTTTACAATGCACCAACTAAATACATACAGAATTATAGTGATGTTTGCTTATTCAACTACAAATGATTAGCAACATTATTAAAATAAAATAGCATGTTTCTAATTATAAAATTTGTTTCTCACCTTCAGGAACAAATGCTGAATAGAAAGTATATTCTTATATTTCATTTGATAACATTGATAACTGAGCACGTGAACCAGCATTTGTTAAAGATTAAATTATCAACACAGAAGTAAAATGTATGCCAATACTTAATAACCTTCAACATTTCCTTATCCTGTATCTTATTTTTAAACATGATACCGACTCAAAATTCAGATCAGGAAGTACGTGAACTAACAAACTATTATCATAAGTAACAACCTTTAAATACAATTTTGAACCATTCCTTTTCAAATATCAGAAAAATTATTTACGGCAAACTAAATATTTGTGCAAGAAATTCTATTATAGAATTCCTTCTACAAACACGCCGTTATATTACTTATAATACAAATTTTCTAATCAAAGTGATTTCAAAAGATTAACCAGTGCATATATGATTTGCTAAAATTTCACTCTTAAATGAAAATAAGATCACTAAACATTCAAATAGATGTTTTTCAGATTTGTAGAAATGAATCAAATATATTGATAGACAGTAATTCACTGTCAGATGGACAATGAGTAGTTATAACTTGTAGAAACCTGCCAAGGTCCTGATTTATCGATTAGGCTTTTCAGTCGTAGTGAGATCTATACACTTACACTAAATGCTCCTAACTTATTCTGGAGTAAGGCAAGCGCATGCAAAATAAATAATTTAACTTATGTAGCACTTAATTCTTTGCTGTAATTAACGACTGTATGAACAATATCAGTCATTAAGGCAATTACAAAATTGATTTAATAACTTTGCTCCACATTCGTCACTCTATTTAAAACTTTGAGTTCATTCGAATGTTTAGTATAATAGACACAAACACTGCAATTTAATTCATATCATTAATTTGAAAATCTCTCTCGAAAAGTTAAGTTCAGTAACAGCTAAGTTCATTAAGATCCGGTACGAAACTAACCGGAGAATATTGTACAAAATTTCACCACGTTGACAAAACAAACTTCGTGCTTAGTGTCAGGATTGGCGTCAATTGTAGCACCTCCAAAATGCATTTTTGTTGTACAGTTGTTGTACTTTTTGTGGGAAGTGTGTTAAAAATATAATACCACAAAATCAATATGTGGTAGATGGAGAGAATAAATAAATAAATAAATATTGTATAACGTTTCAATACATTAATCTCCTACTTAACTTATCGTCAATTATTCTACAAATGTAATCATTATTCTTAATCGAAACTATGTACTTCAATTTGAGTTCGTATTTTCATCCTAACTAGAAAAGCAACTTCTGAAGACGTGACGTAATTTCTGCATCCATTTCAACTTTCAGTTTATGGTCATTTTGAATAACAATGGAAGAAGTAAGTAAAAGAATTTAAAGTGGCTAGGACTTCGTCTTGGAATAGGTGGTACAAGATTGATATTGATTGACTGAATTATTATTAACGTCGTGCATGAGCTGGTGAGCTTTTAAGCATGGGACATACACATTTTGTTGAAGTGGTCTCTGAATAAGTCCGTTACATAGACCCCGGAGACAATTGAAACCCTGGCCATCCGCACAGAAAAGGCAAATGTTAACCCCTCTGCCACAGCATGGTCAAGAACGAAATTAAATATATATGTTTCGCAAGAGAAATGGAGGGAAAGGAAACGAATACAACAACCTGATGATATTGAAGATGATAAATCGTATGGTAAAGCAGAGAACAAAGCAAAATGTCCTACAAATGTAGATTTGTAATGTTGCTCCGAAAAACACCGCTATTGAGAGAGCATTTTTGATCATGTAGAAATTAAAAAAGGAATCGGTAAAATTATTTGAAAGTAAAAAACTTAGTATTATAAAGATTTCGAAATTATATTTCTGAAGCACTCAGCAATAAACGTAATGCTGCAGAGTCCCAATCCAATAAGCAATAAGATAAAGGAACCTTGGATATCAGCCATCACAAGGGGACGGATTATGTTTTCATTCTTTTCGTCATGGTAGATAGGTAATTTAAATTCGCGTACAACTTGTCTTTCTAACTCTGAAATTATTCCTGCGTCACGAATGTGGCCAAGGAAATCGTTGAAGGTTTTCACTAGGGGCGAATTTTTACAAAAAGGAATTGCACATCCATTGGATAGATAATATTCACGCAACATTCGAAGCTTCTGAAAGGTGTTCTTTTCTATATGCTCAATGGTGGCCGGATACTTTGAAGGAAATACTTCTGCTCTAACTGCCACTTTACCTTCTTTCAGCATTGAGTTTATGTTCTGGTTATCCTTAATCAACATAGATCTATTAGAGATAATTCGAATTAAAGGATTATCGATTCCCAGTCCACGTTTATGGAGGAACTCAATAGAGGTAGCCCAATGAATTCCTTTCGCTACAAATTTCTCAAATGTGTCTATGGGTACCTCATATATAGGTAATGTAAGGTAAGATACAAGATTAGAATTGTAAGCAGTAATTAGCAAAGTAGCGATAATGGAAGATGTATTGACCAAATGTCTAATGCCATGATCTGTTATGTTTGTTACGCCTAAACCAACAACAACACTAACAGAGTACAGAAGAGAATACGTGTACTGCAAGTACGGATTTCCGGAAAGAGAAGGAAGAAGGCATTGTTGCAAACAGGAAAACAAATAGAATAGAACAGAGAGAATTAATGTAAATCCAACAACACTTCCCCAAACAGGGGCACTAAGAGGAGAAAGTATTGACCATAAGAACCATTCCCGCTTTGGAGATGGTGCCAGGAATGTGAGTGAAGTATAAAGATATATTTCGGAAAAGTCATACATAAGGTTGCCCGTGATCATTCCCGGAATTCCGAGGTGATACGTTTTGCTCCTGATTAATTCTTCAAAGCATCCTTTCCTGAGATGTCCAAACTCATCAACTTCAATAAATGATTCTGTGACATGTACTTCCCATGAGAAATTGTGTTTCTTAGAATACTCAGCCATTAATCTGTAATCTATTCCATCAAAAGAGTTTTCTGTAACAATTGTCTGTGGAGTAAAAGGATAGAAAGCCAATCCCATGAATATTCCTTTTAAGTCGAGCAACTTGTTTTCTTTAATCTTTCCCAAATTTCCATAATATCTGTGCTCCCTCCATGTCGCAATCTTTTCGAGTGCTTTCGGTTTCAAGTTATCTGTGAACGTGTGAGAGAGTAAATGATATTCGCTGGTATAGTTTAGCGACGTGTGACTTAATTTTGCACTTAGAATATAAATGAAAGGGAAGAATTTAACCAATTTGCTACTGAGAAATTCCGCCTCACAACCGGTGAAATCCTTCTGCAAGAAAATGAATTTCTTTTGTTGACTAGAGACTACAGATATGTTTGATATTAATGCTTTGTCAATTGAATATAAAGAGCCACATATATTCCTTGATGAAATAATAAACGTGTGACAATTGTAATTCATTACTTCAGCAAGAAACAGTAACAAATCCTCTGATTCTGTCATTATTTGCGTTGTCACGTATATTGCAGGCGAGAACAGCTGATTGTTGCTCAAGTGTACCTCCGTTTCTAAGCCAGTCTCTTGAAAAACCATTGTGCAGGTGTTACTGTAGAACCCGAATTCGAGGAGCGTGGACAACGCCTCTTGTAAATCCAGCGCAAAAAGGTCTTCATTCCCAATCAAGATGGAGTTTCCCTTTGTTAATATGAATACCATAAAAATGAATAATTTTCCTCTAGCCTTTTTCATTGTCTCTAGAAAGCAGAGAAACATGAGGTTAGTTGGGGTTTAAAATAATGTCAGAATATGCTAGTACTACAAGGTGATTCTCTCGCTAGAGGCTCCAAACTAAAGTATATACAAACTAGGTTATTCAGATGATGATTGGAAAATTTATACACACTTACCTTCAATGATGAAGAACAGGACCTGCTCATGATCGACGCTCCAACTGGTATCCTTCCACATTCAAGCACACTTGAATCCATTTCTAACATTTCTTAAATACTTGTCTAAAAATGTCGACGTTAACAGCTTAAATCTCTTGGCGTAAAACGTCCTCGAGTTTTTCGAGTTTGCGGAGTTAATATTGGCAGTCATGTCTTGACTGCCACTTAACATATGATGGTGAGTATATGGAATAATTCGTAACAAGTTAGATGGTAATTTCAATGATAATGAATGACGAGTACACTCTTTAAAAACATTTTAAAGTGAAATAAGGAGTATTAAATGTATGGACAATGATGTTTATAACTTAAATAAGCCAAACTAAACAGGAAATCTTACAAAAGGGGAAACACGTATCAGAAATTTTTTACCACGAAGAATATTTATGTTGGAAAAAGTAAAAGGTTATAATTATTTTATACATTCTCGCGGATATAGTTACTTTATGCATTGTCTTGCATGGACAACTCTGTCACGTTTCGCTCCCTTAGGTCTTAATCCTAAGAACTGGAGCATCTTCACGGACCACCAGAGCATGGGAATTATTCCTCTGTGATACCGCATGACTGCTGTGTGACGCTGCATCTTGTAGCTGGACCCGATAGGCGTTCTGGCTGAAGTGACGAACCAAAGAATATGTATATTTCACGTGAAGTTAATCCTAGTGGAAGTGTATATCCAACCTAGTCGTTGCAGGGTTTATTTTTGTACACCTTGCCTTTGTATAGGCCCCTAGAGAAGAAATCCGAGGACGTTAGATCTGGAGATCTGGGTGGCCAAATAGTTTTGAAATAATACTTCCTTGAAAAAGAAAGTTCAATTGCTCACATGCTGGATACTATCCATTGGTTAGTTCATCATCAGTTAGCTGATTAACAAACACTTTGAATATTTAATTTTAAACTTCAGTAGTAACAGTTCGTTCAACAAATAGGGCCTATGATTCGTCTACGAGACACGCTATACGAAACTCCCATATTCAGGGGATGCAAAGGTTCTTTATACACAGTATGGAGATTTCCTGCTGTCTATGTACGCATATTATGAGAGTTTATGAATCAGCTCAGATGAAACCATTTCGTCCGTAAACCAAGTGACGTCTTAAATTCCAAGATCCTGGGTAATAAAAGTTTACTCTCACTGATTCGCAATACATCTAACTGATTAAATTTCGGCATCAGCTCAAAAACATTATGACTGCTGCTCATCAGTAAGTCTGATAATTATTTCTATGGATTAGTTTTCAAATAAATACAATACAAGCTGGTACATTTTACATAGCATCATTTGGCCATGATTGATAACTCATGCAGAACAGAAAGTGTACTTAATAAACCTCTTGCTCAACAGGAAATCTTGCTAAAAAATTATCTATTCATGTTTGTTAAAATACGTTGTTCTATAATCTTTGGTATCTAATATAAAATTTGATATCACCACTATTATTGACTGTTTTCTTTACCTGAATTATTGAAACTCCTCTATGTCTGAAAATGTTATGCTATCGCTGTCTTTGTGACTTCAATTTATCTCAGAGCCACTGATCACACTATATTAATTACCATTGTAATTGACAGCGTAACATTGTGTAACAAGCCAGGTAGTAAGACATTTTATGGTCCTCACTATTTAAATATATTGGACATATTGTCGTCCGGTGTTACTGATAAGTCAGTGGCAGAAAATGTATTTTATTCTGAGTTCAGAATCCACTTCGTTAATTTGAATATTATGCCTATTTCTACTTTATTTTATTTTTGAAATGATTTTAAATTATTCAGCAAGCTAGTAAAAGAAATAAAGTTTCTGGGAAGTATTTATAGGTATCGGAATTTCATGCCTCAATTTTTCACTCTGACATAAATTCCGAAATCGGTGCCCTTGATATTGTGGCCCGCTTGGGAAAATTTCTTGTGACGCCCTTGACGTTACGGTAAACTTTACACAGCGAGAATTTTGGGCATCTATTTATAATAAATCGCATACTGCTCGTGCGCAATTTAAATACAAGTTATTGTAATCAATCTTCTTTGCTTGATTGTAATTTTAATTTGCTTTAAATTTGTTAGTATTTATTGTCACTTTATCTTCAAGTACAGATGCAAGAGTTCATAGTGGAAAAAGTTTTTTAAACATTGACGGCATTATAGAAATCAATTTGAACGTTACTCATGTCAAATACACATTCGCATTCCGCATTCACATTGCTTTATTCCGGTAAATGCCGTGTATTTTAAAACAACCTTTATCGATCAAATTCCTCCTCAAACATATAATAACGTTGATGTCTATGTTTCGTAAATACAAATCCATGCTAAAAGTTTCGTCAGCCATAACTCATAATTATAATAACTAATGTTATATTTTACAATAGGAAACTTATAGGGTCTGGTGGGGCTACTATGATACAGAAAATGAAGCTTATGCTGTAACTTTTCTCTGGATACAGCTACACCAGTCAAATAATATAGTAAAGTAGAAAATCGTATGACGATCTATACTGTATGTGACAAAATTGCCCTAAGCATATTTTTCTTAGATAAAAAATAAAGAGTGTATCAAAGAGTACCTTGTGTAGGGCTCTTATTAGCCACCCATCGGACTATTGTGATAAAGGGATTCCAAAGCAACAGCACATGATGTAAAGAGTCAATGGACTACAACAAGACAACTATCATCTTAATGTAACGCCAGTAAAAGTTTCACCTACTTCTAACAAATAGCACCCAAGTTATGATATCGAATGTAACAGCAGTTGTAATTAAAGAAAAGTTCTGTTCAAGAAATGTAGCTTAAATTAATGATTCTTTGGTGGAAATACATAATTTTAGCGAAGAAATTTGTGATATGTTAATGTTTATTTACGGCCTTTAGGCATATAAGGCTCAAGCCAGGATAGGTAGAAATGATGTGGGAAGATACCGCCCACGGTATAAGCTGGCGGTATTATCGCGAACATTTGCCTCGTGTGACTGAGGGAATACCCTGTAAAACGGTCGGATGGTAAGCAGCTGAGATTGAGCCCAAGACCTCCGAATGCTACGCCAACGCTCTACCAGTGAGCTAAATCGGGTGGGTACTTGTGATATACATTGTTCTTTCTACGACAAACAAAATATGGATCAAACTGAGATATGACAGAAAGTTAGAAATTATTCGCTGTAAACAGTGGTAGAGCAGGATTAAATAAACCAATTACTGTCAAGGTTGAATTAAAAGACTCTTTCTTTACAATGTAAACCTAAATTTAGGTTTCATTTTGCTTTTACTCTTTATATTTTAAGCTTTTATATTTTGCAACATGGTAGACTATTTTCTAAAGTACACATAATATAATGTAGTGTATTGGATACCTAATCTAAGAGACAAAAGGCAGATTTCTGATTCCAGGTATAAGAATGTGACAAAGTTTTCAGAGCTGAGAGGAAAGATTTTTTCTCAATAAAACGATCGTTTATGAAAAACAATTTGTTTAGTGAAAATCAATTTTTAGGGCAACAGTAAACATTGTTTGCTAATGGTGCATAACTACAGAACTGCTAAAACTGATTTTCAATGTATTTACTACTAATTTAAACGTGACTTCGTCTGCTGCATCACAATATTATAAGTTTCTGCTGTATCATAATAGTCCCACCAGAACCTACTTCTTTTCCTGATAACAATAACAGGTAACTGATGAACTAGTTACAAATTTTGATTTTGTACCATTTGATTAATCCAGTCACAAAACATGTAATTTTGATATGGCTTTTTTTCTAGAAATGAATTCTTCAGGCTTCTTAGCTGTTAATTATTTTCCCCGTTAAGACGCAAAAGGGTAAATAACAAGGCTCTGAATATGATCATAGGTTCATATTGAAGATTAAAATTTGACGAACCCTGCGCTACCTTTTGTTATTATTTTTTTGAGAATGTTTGGACCTAACGCAGTTTGCAACAAGGCGACTAATGTCATAGATGACTATGTGGAACTCGATGTCATTACAATGTCTCTCCTGAACTGTTAGTCAAATCAAGTCTTAAACATGTCTAAGTTAAAGTTATTTATTGAAATGCAACATTTCTATTTTTAACTTAAATAACACAATTTCAGGTAATATTAATATAATTCTATTGCTAACACAAATAAAGTAGCTAAAGCGCCAAATCCATTCCTTTCTAACCTTGATATCCGAAGCAAATATAAGTCTCGATATTACAGTCCTCATCCATAAAAGAGAAAATCTATTAATTTCATATATACTTCAAAAGAAAATAATCTGACATGTTTTTTCTTCACCCATGTGTATAATATAGTCATTAATTCCTCAGTAACGACTTACTTTTACATCCTGTAATTAAAGATAATGGGGTTTGAAAGAGTATACTATGTACTGACACACTTACATGTCTTCATTAGAACATAAATCTAATAACAAACAGCAATTTTTATTAGGGTAAATAATAGATTTGAGATAGAATCATATATATTCTGATAACATTTGTGTATAGGAGCAGTTTCATTATCTATACCCCATATTTATTTTGTATTTATTCTAACTGAATAAACCTAATAGGATATATCCTATTAATTGTGTCCATATATTAAACGTTATGTACACAATTGTAATAATAGAAAATGACTTATCGATTAGATACAATTGCGAAATGTTATTCGAGGTATATCAAAAGTAAAGAAACGAAATTTGCTTTGTTAATTGTATATCATATTTTCAAATATGTACCACTTAAGTGTCTCTGTTCCCATTTTTGACGATGTAAATGCACGTGTTGATAACATCTATCATTTGGGAATTACTGTAGTAAAGGGTGTTGGTTACATATTATGAGTCCCACCCACACACTAGGCATTATCAAAATATATCTTATTTGCAAGTTATATAGAAGTAAGCAGTTGTTTATACAGCAATAATATAATGTTAATTTAAGAATTTCAATGCAATCATTCATTAGTTTTATTTTGTGTACGCCATTGTTTCTTTAAATATCACAATTCAATTGTAAATATTCTACAATAATGAATGTCGTGTTTCAAACAATTTTACTTCAATTTCGAATACATTTGTTTGTACAGTGTTCGTTATCTGAACAGCCAAACCGCGTTGTACATATAAAAAAAATATTTGATCTCAACTCTGTTTCGTGTTTAATGTTCATTCGCAGTTTAAATATTTCGCAAATTAAATTATCACAGATCACAAGATTGTATCTGTTTAATCTAATACAGAAAGTGTATGAATTAGATTTAGTTTTACGCTATTGTAGAATGAGCACACAGGGTTGATTTTTGGAAGTTTAAATTATTCATCAGCAAAATGAAGAATTGCACAAACACTCGTAAAGGTTTATTTTTTATTCGGTTAGTTATTTGTTTCTTCTAAAATATAAAGAAAATATACCTACCGGTATATCCATAGTTTGTACATTCTAAATACTGAAATAAATGGTCATAAGGTAAATGCAGACACAGTTTTTCTACAACTGAAACTTTCGTTGATTACCAATATTGATTTAATGATTCCACACCGGTAAACTCGACTAGTCTTCTCGAAATGCCTAAAATGGCGGTTTCATTGCAACACGCGACATGTCTTCAGTAGTTCCCTTTCTTATCTCGCTACTTTCTGCGTTATTTGTGGGGGCATTCGCTGTTGCCGAGCTGTCCATGTAAGTCATATCTGTTCTTGGACAGTTGACAAATCCCGTGTACTAGATTATACACTGTAGAGTGGCAGTAATGGGTGAAGAGCAACTGTCGGTGAATTGAGTTTAGATTTGCCGAGATGGAAACCTTCTTCGGGTGGCTACGACCATTGTCACTCGCTCGTTCTTATTTAGGATGTGGTCCTACATCTTGATTTATTTTAGTTATCATATTACCTACGGTTTTGTAATATATTAGTGATTTACTGGAAGTTTCAACTACCCATATCTCCATTTATTTCTTTTAATTTTGTGTCTCTCTGTTGCGATTCACATTTTTCTGAGGAGAGACGGGGGTTATTACCATGCTTGACTTTTGTTTGATCCTGAATATGTTCAATAAGTTATTTCAGTTGGTTTATTTTATTCTCTTTCTTAAATATTATACGAAAACAAATATTAATGTCGATATTATAATATATTGTGTTTCTTGTCAATATTATATAATATTACATGTTCGTGTACAGCATTCACAACTTTTATACAATAAAATTAGCCGCTACATATCGTTGCCCTACACACGTCAATCGTATCCAAAGAGCAATAAAGCATTAACATATTCTGCAATAGACTGCAACACCATATCATGTATTGTTTTATACGAATATAACAATACGTGCAACGGGATATTAAGACAGTGACATGCATGGAACTCAGCGCTTGTACGTTCAATACGATAAACATTTGTGAAATAAAAACGTTATTCAAATGGCATTTTGTTTTTCGATTCCAAATGATACATACTAACGATACACACAATACTGTATTTGAGCCACATTTCAATAATATACTACAAATTCATGGTACAACAGCGAACTGCGGACATCTGTCTTCTTATAAGTAATACTTGCAAATTATGTTTTATAAGCATATAAAGGGTGTATGACTTGTTTGTATTTTATTGAGTCTAATTTTGAAACTTCTAAACAAGCACTGCATATAATCATATTTCTTGTACACTTTTGATTGCAAAAAGCACAATGAATATATTTTGTGTATCTACTTTTTCCTGACGATTATTAAGGTTTGCAGTATTAGGAAACAATAAAGACAAGACTTGAAGTTACAGGAAGTGATAGTGAATAACGCTGACACGGAAATTCAAGCTACTATTACTCCAGACGACTGACTGATTTTTTAATAAAACGAACAGACTAAGGTTTGTTCATGAATAAGTTCGTCCAATAAAAGCACTTATTGGTATGTCAATCAACAGTTACGAAACACACTGTGGAAATAACCATTTAAGTATTTCTCAAACGTAACCTAATGTTACAAGACTTAGGATCAGTTCTACAATCGACCTCTAAACTTGTAGTCAGTGCTAAGTTCAGGTCAAGTCTGATTTTGACCAATGGGAGTACGCAAAATGAGAGTTGACCTCAACTTAACGCTGAATAGAAGTTTAGTGATCGATTGTAGTACTGACCCTTAATGATCCAATGGGCCCTTACTAAAGTTTGGTAATAGAAACAATAAACAGAGAAATTCGAACAATCGAATGTAGAACTACTCCTTGACGAGTTAATCGGTTTTATCTACGATTTCTCTAATACTTGTTCTTTATAAATTCATTGGTCTGCCTAGATTAGGGAGGATCCAAAAAGAAATATGTTTTACTAAAATCGATATCCAACGTGGGGGAAAACGTTCTGGTTTCGTATCGTAATAACAAGATAAAAACATGAAAGCTCTGCGCTAATTGCCTAAGATTGCGTTTTGGCTCGAAGTTTGCAAACTTCGTAATATAGTTTTTTCAACTATACATAGATTTAACCATTTTTCTGTAGCTGTTACTTGGACGCACTGAAGACATGCTAAAGCACAAATTAACACATATTTAACCTGTGCTGCCACCCTAGATATAGTTTCGTCAATTCCTCAATACCAAAACATAGGCCTACTTTACTCGAAACATGTCTTCTGAACGACTATGGACGCGGATATTTCCGCAAGTTGACCAGTCATTTTATCTTGAAATGACGAAGGTATACTGGTAGAGTTCGTATTTATATCTTACAATTTTTATGTTTTTTCAGCTCCTACTTAGTTTGTTCTTACACCCAATAACACTCACTGCATATGTTCCAACTCGAGTGTTACCCGTCCCGAATAATCAGTCTATTTCTGCAGGTACATGTTTTCAGACTGCTTTGACATCGGACTTGGTTTCCAATTTTGGGTTTATTTTCCTTTCTAAGGTTCTTCTGCTGATAATATGATGATAGTTGGGTTCTTCGCCAAAATGTTTTGTTCTTTGCGAATTTCCTTAGCTCACCTTTCACATTCTTGCTGTTGCATGGCCTGACAGACGATGACTGTAGTTGTTTCATGAGTTCATCGTCATTGATGGTCATCCTTGTAAGTCATCTTGAGAAAATTGACCAGTCGTTGAAGCTCTGTTATCGTGCATTTGTCCCAGAAAATGATTTTGGTTTACTCTGCAACATTTGAACCAAACTTCTATAACATAAATTTACGTACCGTCGCCTTGAGTGTTGAACGGATAGCAGATATGTCCGTGCGGCTCTTTGACGAATATTCTACCATACATCACGAAACAATACGACGCGGGTTTCTGAATAAGCTCAAAATTAGTTCCTCTCGATAAGGAGACCAACTATATTTGTTTACAATTCCTTTAGAAAAATCATCCGTGCTGTAGTCACTCTTTCTATGAGCTGTCAGTTATTTCACAGAGGACGTTTCTTATATGAAACCACATGGGCACAGACTCCACTTTTATTTCCCGTCTGACGTGCCATTATTATAATCGAGTGCAGCATGGTATTGCCGCAACGAACGTTGGACTGTAAACAAAACACGCTGCCTTACGACTGTCTGTGATATTCTCGGCGACTACGTTCCAAGCCCCAAACTATCTAAACAACAGCTGTAAATACCTCCGAGTATTTGCGCCCATGTGGTTTCCCATTAAAGTTGATCTCTGTAAAATAACTGACAGCTCAATGGATAATGGACTATAGAACGGATAATGGACTATAGAACGGATAAAGTACCTAGACATACAGTAAATGAATATCGTCAGTACCCTCCCTACCTTTGAGCTCATAGGGAAACAAACGTCGTAATAATTTTTGACGAATTACAGAATATATTCGCCAAAGGGCCGCACAAACCATATCTGCTACACGTTCAACTCCCAAGACGACATTACGCAAATTTCTGCCGAAGCATTTCAATTTCAATGTCGCAGAGACCACGTATTCCTGGCTCAGTTGCAGAGTGTTGGCGTGGCATTCGAAAGGTCCTGGAATCGATGTCGCTGACCGACAATCCTGAGTGAGGGTCTTTCAGAAATTTCCTTAGTTCTCACCAGGCAAATGCCGGGATGTCACATTCAACCTAGGGCCTAGCCGACACCTTTCCGCATCTTTTCCCCTCCCCTATTTCGGCCTAAGCCTTAGATGTTAAGAGGCATATAGTCAATTCCATTCAATTCAATGTTGTCGATTAAACCAAATTTATTTTCTGAGACAAGTGCGCGATAAAAGACCTCATTTGACCTGACAGTCTTCTCAAGATGACTTACATAGGGAAAGAACAAATGACGATGAAGACATGAAACTAAGACAGTCATAATATGACACGCCATGCAGGAGCAGAACGTTTGAAAGTTGAGTTAAGGAATTTCGTAAAGATCAAAACACCTCTTTGGAGAAGAATCCAGATACGATTTTATGAGCACAAGAATGCTAGAAAGACAAATAAACCCAAAGTCTGATTTCAAAGCAGTCTGAAACCCTGCTACTGCAGAAGGAGACTGGTTGGGCGGGACAGGATGGTACTCGAGTTGCATCGCATGGAGTGAGGGTGGTGCAAGAACAAAATAACTAAGAGCTGCAAAAAATAAAATAATACAACATAAATAGAAACTGTACCAGTGTACTTTCGTCACTTCAAAAAACTGGTAGCCATGTTGCCGAACTATCCGCGTCCACCTACGTAAAATAACACTTTTCGAACAAAATAGGCCGGTGTTTGGCTTTGAGTAATGCACAAAGGGGTATCTGGAATGGCCGTACAGTTCAAATGTGTATTAATTTGTGGTCTAGTATGCCTTGCGTACAAATTAGAGCCACAGAAAAATTGTTGATCTAAGATATGGTCGGGGAAACTAAATTTATTTCTAATTTTGCAAACTTCGGGCTAAATCCGCAACCTGAGGCAATAGACGGAGAACTTACATATTTTAACCTTGTGATTACGATACCAAATCAGTCCTTTTTGCACACGGAAATCTCGAATTTTGAGTAAACAGTTTTTTCGATTCATTCTAGCCCAGATTACACCTTAAGTGCTAATGTGCGAGATGGTAATTTTGGGAATATTATTGGGTACGTTGGAAAACAAGGAAATACCGGAAAACCTAAGCAACTTTATTCTTCTATCATGATTTTAAGTGAAGACTGTCTCACCGGATGGAATGCAATGTATTGAGTACAGCATAAGGCAACGACCCACACATAATTTTGTGGATTGATCAGTAGAACTGGGGCAGGTAGCGAGCTCGTCGGTCCTTGACTAACGTTCTTTTCTCCTGGTTCTACTCCTTATTAGTGTTCCTCTGGGTTATCTGGTTTGTCCTATCTGTAGCCGTCGATCTCGAGACCTGTTGAAAACTTCGTCAATTCTTAATGGAAAATAGGCTTAGGAAGCTTTACGTAAAGGAGATAGTTGAACTACTCTGACGATAGTGGAACTACTCAAAGTACTCTGACGTAAAGGAGATAGTTGAACACTTCCAGAATGACCAGTGGTACTTTACCAGCTTCCTCGCTGTAACCTCTTTGAAAAATCCTCTTCAATAAAACTAATATACAGTACGTAAAAGAATTGGTCTTGTGCACATGTAATGAGATGCCACGTCTCGAAACCTGTTACAACTGTACCTCACTTTGATCAACACTTTAAAAGCAATTGAGTGCGAGAACGTTGACCGCAGTTCATACAGTTCATTGACTTGTTAATCACCATGACCCAGACAATGAAGTTTGAAAAACTGTTGTTGGAATAAACAATTGTCAACATAGCCGGTATAAACGTAGAGCCAGCTTTGAAGTCAGTACTAAGAAAGGGATTGAATGTTGCCATCGCTTCGGAATAAAATACATTGGGAAGACTTCAAAGATTATATCCTATATATGATTCCGGGTGTGCACGGAATCAGTTGTAATTATGAGAAATCATAAAGATAAGATAAATTGAATTTTATGGGCGGTAACAGCACTATGGCTTACGCCCGTCCCGAGTGAGAAATCATATATTAATCTATTGAAATTAATATTGAAGAGCATCAGCTACATTGTAACAAGTTTAATTTAGAGGAACCAGCTGTGGAAGAACATTACAAGTAATGTGGGAAACCCATTGATTTCAAGGATGAGGAAGTGTTACACAAGAGCAGCGATTATTTATTTAGAAAGAATTATAAAAAGAATCCTTCAAATAAAAATGAACGAAAAGAAATTCAACAAAGATGACTGTTACAAATTAAATAAAATCAGGTCATCAACAATATTAAAAATTTCAAAACCTAATTATAACGTCTCTGAGGGTGATGACAGGTACGTCGATGAACAATTCTAAGAGAATAGAATTAATAAAAAGTAAATAGCGTTCAACATGACGCGAATCTTTCATTATAGATTATAAAATTGTTTCTGATACTAAACTGTCTCCAGATATGTCAATTTTACCGGTTACATCTAAGAGAAGTCATTGATTTTGCTAATCATTTTTCTATTAGCAGTTCATGTTAAATTAATAGACCAGTATTTCTTTACTTTCCCCGGAAAATATTGTGCCCAGAAATTAGTATGTAAAATTCATTGTTGATAGTTAATGAAGTTTAAACCGTTAGATCCACTATTTTTGAAATTTCGGAAATGTTATACTCTCGTCCGGAATCGAATCATACATATTGTTTGCAACTTTGAATAACTACTTAGAGCATTTTTTTTAATTATATGGACTAGTCTAGTAACGTTGGAATTCGGTCCGTCACGATTCGCCTCTTAGCTGTAAAAATCCAGACCCATGTCACTGCCGGGATTCGAACTTGAATTTTAGCCAAGGTTTTGCCAGGCATTCTGAAATCCAGTTGCTGAAAGGTTTATCTATCGCATGCAAAAACGCACTGAAATACTACCCAACCACTTTTCCTTTGTTCCATTTTCCCTCTCACACGTCCGACATGCGGTACGTGCATGAAAAGATATAAAATAAATAGTGTTGCACTGTGCCGTCTTGCTACGACCAACTCCATGTATAAAAAGGGTCTTAAATAGAAGAAGTTAAAAAAAAATAATTAGCCACAAAAACACCATCTATTGATCAAACAACGAACCTCGTGCAAAAGCTGAGAGTATCTCAGAGACATCTTGCGACTGAGTAGAGAACTATTTGCAATAATTTATTAAACAAATACACACATAAACATAGAAACTACAATAAAATGTATAATCACATGCAACATTTACGAGGGCTTAAACTATTTAACATCATAATACTGGATAATTAAAGTTGAATAATGAACTCAATTATTGTGATACATTTTTAAACAGAAAACTATAGAGGAAAATCGTGAAATAATTTTCTGTTGTAAAGGTTTAGCCTTCATGCTGAATAATATATATGCTGAGTAATAAGTATATATTTACGTTTCCTTAGATAAAATCAAATAAATTCTTACTCAGCGTATGAGTCAGGAATTCTTCAATCCCAAAATGATAACATGAAATTAAAATGTACGCTAATACTGAAATAATCTTATTATATAATGTTAAATATTATGTCGACAAAAATTTAAGGATCAGCGTAAATTATTTACAAAAATGAGAAAGCAGTTCATGCAGACTTTTTCAATGATTTTGAAGGTGTATTTGATGAAATATAATTCTTTTACATTTGAATGTAAAGTAAGACGTGAGCTTGATAGTATGAATGTTATCTGTGAAATTATATCAATTATTTCATTAACTTGAGTTCAATAAATACAATATTCAACCATTTTTTAAATTCCACAAAAAATAATTACAAAAGCTAATATTTATACAAGCAACTCCTTGCAAAATATCTTTCTACAAAGACTACACAACATTGGATACAATACAGGTGATCCAATAAAAGTAATGCCACGCAATTTAAAAAAATATATATCAGTGCACATATGGTTTACTAAGATTTCACGTTTATTTAAAGGAATCGCTAAAACTACTTTCGGGAATTTCTAGAAGCAAATATATTATTAATAGGTGGTAAATTTATATCACATGAAAAATGAGTAGTAGCAAATTGTAAACACCTAACTGAAAAACACTTGGTACAAAAAAAAACGCACACAAAAATTTCACAAAGAATGAACTTTATATGAACACATATGAACTTTATGTGAACCTACTGAAACATTGTGAGTTTTGGGTGCTCAATGTGCCTTTTTCGGCTCCTTACTCTTAGTGCATGTTTAGCATATGTTAAGTTCACATTATCAGGAGTACCGTTTTCATATCACTTTTAGTAAATTTGCCACTATTAAGTGAACGCTTTTATGCGTGAATTGGATAAGAGCACACCAAAAGTACATACGTTGTGCACTAAAAATGTGGTATAGTTCATATTAATTCCATGAAACATTCATATACTTTGCACTAGAAACGTGGTTAAACTGTAACCTTGTGAAATGTTTCTTGATATACTCAACACTTCAAGTATACTTTGATTTTTAGTGCTGGTAGTACTCATACGCGAAGGTTCAGTTTTCTCGATTAGTCTTTTTAGTTGCATTGGCATCTAAACACCTGGACGAAATGTGGGTACAGAAAATATTGTATTACTCAACCTGCGCCCTATTCTCTCTTGTAAACAATGAATGTATGAACAGCGTCACTCTTTAAATATATTAAGAGATTCAAATTAAAACTTTGTACTCCTCAATCACTCTATTTAAGAACCTGAACTCTAAACAATATTTAGATGGTCAAACAATAGTCACAGACACTATATTTAATTTATTCTATTAAACTGAAAATGCATGTAATATGTTAATAAACTGATGACGAACTAGTGCAAACTTACAGGGGAAAGTTGTAGGAAGTTTAATCACTTGACAAAACACTAGCTCATCCGCAGTGTTTCTTTTTGGGTCAGTTGGAGTAACACTAAAATGTATATTCATTGAATACTTACAGTTCTTTTCTTTATTGGAGGTTTCCGTAGCCTACAAATTAAATGTTTTGTAGAGGCAGAAAATTGCCTTTAGGTACGATACTTACAACACATATAAATTGTATTATTCGTGACAAGAAATGGATCATTGATCAACTTTTGGAGAAGTCATTGAAGTAAGAAAATTAACTTTTCCAACAACTTATCTTCTCACCTAAATAAATATTTTTAACTATTCGATGTTTAACTAAATTCTTGCTTCTAGTTACAATTCTTGTCCCAACTAAGAACGTACCATCCGATAAAGTGAAGTAATTTCAGCCTGCACTTATACTTTCAATGTTTGGTCATGTTACAATTACAAAAAGAAGAGTCCTAAGTCTAATTAATAGCTAACAATACAATATATGTCACAAGTTTCCATGAACAATTGATTACATGATGAAACTAATACTAGATCAAAATCAATATACGTCACTAATAGTAAACCAAAACATGTTAAACAGGTTTCCGTTAAGAACATTTTTTCAAAGTTGGATTAAATTAATGCAATTGAAAGTTTTCTTTCTGAGGTGGTGGATGCTGTTGTGAATCAAAATTCCATGAAGTTGTCTATTAAAATTTTCTTTCATAAATATTTTTTTTCCATAAACATTGGAACACTATTTTATATCCCTGTACAGAGGAAATTAATATCTGCGTCACAGAAAACTATCAATGAAATTTCGTGATTTCCTTGAAAAGAAGTTTCTAAAAGTGTCGTGTCTACATCACAGCTAACCCCCGCATCAAAGCCCTTAGATTCGTTTAACACATGTATGAATAACAAGATTTTAAATTACGCTTGGTCCAATTATTACAGAAAACTTTAATATTTACAATGAAATAAATATGAGGTCTATATTCACCAACACGGAGAATCATTAACCTAGAAACACTTACGTGATTTCTCTCTACGTCGCGAGGAAGTAATCCCTAATAGAAGTAGACGACCAGTGATCTGAGTATCAGAAGTTCATTTAAAGAACATAGGCAATTTCTCCGAATTTCTGGGAGTTGTTCTGTTTCTAAAGATTAACGATGTGTCAGCTGTATTATTTCAGCACAGAAGAGAAAATGGCTTATAGACCTCGGGGATATACTATCTTAAGTGAATCTGAACTCGATCTGATAAATAGACGGAAAGACACAGCTGGATAAATAGCTTTGCGTGATTAGAAAATTCAGGGAGCGTGGAAAGATGTTGGAAGCAGTGAATACAGTTGGAGGTATGACAGCCTATCTCTCATCGGATTTCAGTACAAAATTTCAATTGATTATGATACATCGATGGAGAAGTTAGTCCCGATAGACACGTATTTTACTGCAGTCAGATTTATAAACATTTGACAGGTACAGGTGATGTGTTGGTTACTCTGCCGTTCCTGGTGTTAGAAAGGTTGCGAACTGTGCTCAAACCAATGAATCCCATAAAAGTATTAGAAATATTTCGAAATCACTTTCTTTAAGTGTTCAGAAACAAAAGTAAAGCTAGAGACTCCCAATCCAATAAGAAGTAAGATAAAGGAACCAATGATATCAGACATGATTAGAGGACGGATTGTATTTTCATGCCTTCCTTCGTGATAGACAGGCAATTTAAATTCACGCACAACTTGTCTTTCGATCTCAGATATTATTCCTGTGTCACGAATGTACCCAAAGAAATCATTCAAGGTTTGCACTAGAGGAGAATTTTTACAAAACATTATACTGCATCCATGAGAGGAAATAACTTGTTTCATCAGATGGAAGCTCAAAAAGGTTTCTTTTTCTATATACTGATAGGTGCCCACATATTTGGAAGGAAATAATTCTCCTAGAATTGCCATTTCACCTTCTTTCAGCATTAAGTTTGTTCTCTGGTTATCCTTAATCAACACAGATCTATTCATGATAATTTGAATTAAAGGATCATCAATTTCTACATCTCTCCTCTCATAAGGAGTAATCCAATGAATTCCTTTCGCTACAAATTGCTCAAATGTGTCTATGGGTACCTCATATATAGGTAATGTAAGGTAAGACACAAGATTGCAATTGTAGGCAGTAATTAATAAAGTAGAGATAATGTAAGCGGAATTGACCAAATGTCTAATTGCATGACCTTTTATGTTTGTTACGTCTAAACCAACAACAATACTAACAGAGTACAGAAGCGAATATGTGTACTGCAAGTACGGATTTCCTGAAAGAGAAGGAAGAAGCCATTGTTGCAGGCATGAAAACAAATAGAATAGAACAGAGAGAATTAATGTAAACCCAACGATACTTCCCCAAACTGGGGCACTAAGAGGATAAAGTATTGACCATAACATCTTTTTCCTCTTTGGAGATGGTACTAGAAATGCCATTGAAGAATCAAGATATATATCAGAAACGTCGTAAGCAGAGCTTCGACCATCCATTCCTGGAATTCCACTGTGAGACTTTCTACTCAACATTATTTCTACAAAACATCCTTTCTTGAGATTACGGAACTCATCAAATTCAATTAATGATTCAGTGACTCGTACGTCCCATGAAAAATTGTATTTCTTAGAATATGCGGCCATTAGTCTGTAGTCTATTCCATCAAAAGAATGTTCTGTCACGATTGACTGTGGAACATAAGGGTAGAAAGCCAGATCTACGGATATCCCTTTTAAGTCAAGCAACCTGTTTTCTTTAATCTTTCCCAAATTTCCATAATATCTGTGCTTCCTCCATGTCGCAATCTTTTCGACTGCTTTGGGTTTCAAATTGTCTGTAAACGTGTGAGAGAGCAAATGATATTCTCTGGAATAGTTTGTAATTGCGTGGGTTGATTCTACATTTACAATATAAATGAAAGGGAAGAACTTGACCAATTCGCAACTGAGAAATTCCGACTGACTACCACTGAAATCGTTCTGCAGGAAAATAAATTTCCTTTCATTACTAAAGAAAACGTTTCTTTTGTAAGTTAAGGCTTTGTCAATAGAAGATAAAGAGTCGCATATATTCCTTGTTGGGAGAATCAAAGTGCGACAGTCCTGATTTATAACTTCAGCAAGAAACTGTAACAGAGACTCAGATTCGTTCACTCCTTTCTTTTTTCCGTATATTACAGGATATATGAGACGTTGATTGTTCAAGTGGGTGTCCATTTTTAAGCCAGTTTCTTGAAGAAACCCTGTGCAAGTGTCGCTGTAGAGCCCCAAATCGAGGAATGTAGACAATGCGTTATGTAAATCTAGTTGAACATTGTCCTCGTTTGCAGTTAAGAGCGAGTGTCCCTTTGTAATGGCGAATAGCATAAAAATAATGAATCTTCTTGTTATGTTCATCATTATATCTGAAAATATAAAATATGAATTTAGTTGTAGCATAACACATTATGCTACTAGTACTACTATTATTATCAATAATAATAATAATAATAATAATAATAATAATAATAAACAATAGTACTAAGAAGAAGCAAATAGATAATCCTCTACTAATGGCACAGACAAACTAGAAAGGTGGATTTACGCCTCTATGATTTTTTAATTTTTTGATTTTCCATTTTATTTTTCAAGTCGTACTAACTACACATTAGTACACATCAATTAATTTTAACTGGAGTAATTTTAGTATTACCTTAAATCGTCCACTATATTTTCTTGGCTTCTTTCAAATATGTTTACATTTAATACCTGGTTATCTCACAAGTAATGTCGTGTGTGCGAAGAGCCTTGAAATGACGTCATGTGACGAGCGAAAAGTAAAGCAGATGGCACGTTCCATAGCCGAGTCATATAGGGCACTTGATTGTGGAGCACCATGTAGAGGGAAAACGGTCTACTCCACGACTTAGAAGTGTGGATTTGTAACAGCTGCCGCATCACGACTTAATTTCCTTTTTTATGTTTGTAATTGCATGTCTATTTTTTTTATTAAAGTTAGTCAAAATTCATTGAGATAATATGCAAGCAGGATGCCGGAAGTATATTTTATTAAACCTTCCATCAATACCACAGTTTTGAATTTCTTTTTATCCTATTCCTTCTTGTTAAGAAAGAAATCTTTGTTTCACAAAAACGGACATACAGGATTTACCTATAACATTTCGAGAACTCCTTGCTGAGAAGTCGCTAGTCACCAAACAAAGGTAATGATGTGTACAGTTAAAGAGCTGAATAGACCCCGAAACTCCAGGAGGAGGTGTGAATGGACGATCGCGCCTGTTTGTCGAAGAGAACTCTACACTGATGACACTATATCTGGACTTCGAAGATGACAAGATCCTGCGAAGTGACTTGAGGACACGTACGTTTTTAGCACATCATTAGAATCTGGAAAACGAATTTTTGGAGGAAAACAATCTACCTGAACTTGCGATCTCTGCCAGGCAACCAAAACCTTTATTTTGAAATTTTAAAATCGAGAAGAGGAGGAAAATTTGGGTCAGGAAGACAGCACGGGAAACGGGACTTGGAAGAGTCAGTCGAATCTTACATTTTGTAAATACCACCTCGGGAGTGAATCGCAACTTAGTTTTTTTTACGAGTGCCGTGCATTAGCGACGTCGGTATTTTGTTCGGTATTTTGGAAATATCTCATAACTCTTTCAAGTGCCCCCATAGTTGGAAATCTCTTCGCTATCTCGTTTCATCCTCTTCTTCCACATTTATTTATTTACTATGTTATTCCTCGAGATGTGGGCGTTGCAACATAGAGACATGTAATGTGTAGACATGGACTGCAGTCTAAATTGGACTACAACGCATCACAAATTCAACAGGCAGAATCGTGTGTCTCAAGGAACACTGTTGTATTACTTAGTGTCATTTGAGTGGGAATCTTGTGGGAAGGAAAGACGTATATCTTCATGTACGCCGCCAAGTATGAACCCAGGACACCAGAGCTTCAAGGCTTCTTCGGTGGATGCAACGGCAAAACAGGTAGGATCTAAACACACATCATCACCTGGTCCAGTAAAACACTCAGGCCAGCATGCAAAAGTACGGAAGAAAGACAGGATATATTCGGATACCATCACTCCGTAGCTTATAGCACATCTTACAGCTGCGTCTCTCTTCCAATTGTATTTTGTCCTAACGTGTTCTTGGAATGCAATCCAAAGATGGACCTCCACCAACTAACTAGAGTGCTGTGAAGGTTTGTTGCCTTCCCCGTGATTAAAACTAAAGCTTCTTGATTAACTTGAACTTGATTTAAGGCCACGGACGCCTTCCACCCGTTTATTTAGAAAACTTAATTATTTTTGTGACTATGCTAATATTTCGTTTGATGGCAGTGACTAAATGAGAAAGTGTAATGAAGCTATATTTATAACTGTACATTTTGAATCGCCCATGAATTTGTTCCGCTATGTATAGATCGAGAAACCACACCTACTTGCCAACTTGCACTAAAAATTAAGAGTCACTTTGGCCCATGGGATTTGAAAAGAACAAACCATTAGCGGATTTCATATATGTATACTACTTTGTTTAGGTAAAAATAGAGCACTAATTCTTTGTCTTGTTTATTAATGCAGGTATGGATTAGGTTCTTAACTTGTTTGTAATTCATGTCTTGAGCGGATAAATGCTGTGTTCGAAAATAGAAAGCTCCCAAAATTTGAGCAACCGATTGTATCCATTGTTCGAGTTCTATAACAAGCGTAAGCCTATATTCAAAGAAAATAACTATTTTTCTAGATGTGCACACGACGTTTAGCTCATTTTCGTTTCAGCTTAGCGAATTAACTTTCGGAATCAATCTAATAGCAGCCGCATGCGTCTTTCTAATTTAATTACGATAAAAAATATATTCCGTATGTTGACGTCAATATTTTATCTGTGTTAAGTGTAGCTTTGACGTTAAACTTTTTTTTTAAATAATTTTAAATTCTCTGTATATACTAATCGTCTATTTATGAGTTTGTAGAAGTAAGTTTAGTTAAGCGTAAGGTAGCAAAATTGTGCATATTTAGCGTCATACATGTAAGTGTGTTATTATTCCATAAATTGTGCTAGTTTTTGATTATAATCAGCGGAGAAGGCTTGTGATTGTTTCCTATTGAAAGTTGTATAAGTTTAGCATAGAAACATAAAAATCAATGTTAGCAATTCATGAATTTTCCCCCCACTGTCTCTTCTGATTTCCCACTTCCACATCTCCTTATGAGCAAGCTTGATAATGAGATTTCTTTAAGTCACTTCGTTCCTCTTCCCAAGGGAAGTTTCTTAATCACAACTCTTTTTTTTTAAAAAAAAAATAGAAGAGAAAGATACAAAGTAACAGTTCAAACCGCAACGTTGCAAATACGTTTCAATATTTATTAATCTAATCAAATAAAGTTGCCAGCCAGGTTGTTAATAAGACATTTTTATTGCCGTAGTAAATAATTAAATACTTGTGCAATATTTAATTCCCCTCTCTAGCCACAGATTGTTCTATGTGTTTCTAATGTTTTGGAAAGCTCGCTTAGATTGTAAATTTCACATAAAACGTGGTAGCTCAATAGGAAATCGGCCAGTTGGCCACTTTATCATTCACGTTGCTTTCGGCAAAGCAAAAATGAGTGAAAAGAGAAGTTGAAGACATATTTTGTTATCTGTCATTACTGTGAGTTCAGAATTGTTCACATATGAATTGCTTTCGATTGTCGTTCTCGGTATGCGGCAGTAAAAACAGGAGAGATTATTCTTTATATTGAATCTGTTAATTATTGTATTCTGGCATTTTTTTTCTTCTCTATGGCTAGAAGAGAGGGACGAGCACTTTGTATTACTTGTGAAATCAGTTTAATCATATACATGTTCAGGTTTTCATTTTCGGAAGTTGTCACAGTGGAAAGAAAAGAATAACATGTATCCAATGACCAGTCACTTTTTTGGCATCAGGAGTGCTTCTGTATCACGTCAATTTCTTGTTTATTTTCGTTAAGTTTGATAAAGTTTATTACTGATTTCCCAAGCATCTGTTCTAATTAAAACTTAATATCCTTTTTTTTATCTCACGTCAGTGCAAGTGCGATCTTCAATTGCACTACGGATATGAAATTTGGATTGAGGGCTTTTTCAGCTTTGAAGTGCAGAACTTTGTCATTAGAGAAAACTCTTAGGGACGAGTTTCATGAAATTCATCTTCCAGGAACTAGGTTCGAAACCCGTTCATGCTCTTTTACGCAGGTTCTCAGTATATCCGTTTGGTGGGGAAGCAGCAGGTTTCGCATTTCGTATTGCTGCCTTGCGGGAAGTAATAGTGAATTTCATGAAGACTCCGCCCGGTATCGAAAACTAGAGCAATCTTTTTATGTTCAGCCGTCCAGCATGTATCTTTGAACGCGACGTTTCGTCACCCTGCGCGTCACCATTCGAACATAGGTGTATTGCCATTTTTTTTCTTCCTGTTTCTCTACAAGGCCCGCCTATCTCTCCTACATTTCCTATCCCACCTAATGTATCGGCCAGCCTCCCTATAAACCCTGGAACCGTTCGGGGAGTACTGGTTCCGACTTCCTTCTCGAGTTTGGATTTATTGAACCCTTATAAAAATTTGTTTGTCATCATCTGTGCGTGCTTGCCCCAAGCACAAGCAGTGGTTACAGCTTGCCTTTGATTATGGCAGTGTCGGAGGACCACTTACGGCATGTCATGCTGTGTGAATTTCCCAGAGACATCCAGCCAGCGCAGCGGGACGAAACAATAATACCGTATATGGTCTGAGTGCTGTGGAAGTGCGAAAGTCCCAGAGGTGTCTCCAGAGGTATCGGTCTGGAGACACCAGCCTCACCGATAATTCACGAGAAGATAGTAAGAACTCTGCATCTAGACAACGATGCCCTGCGAGCAGCGATGGGGGCAAATCCAAAGGAAACTGTTGAAAAGTTGGCCAGCAAACTCCAAATTACCCATTCGACTGTTCTTCGTCATCTGCAGGACTTTGGGTACGGGTCGAAACTCGGAAAATGTGTACACCTCCACAGAAACAGAAGCGAGTTAACATTTGCAGTTTGTTGCTCACCCGTCTCCGACGTGATACATTTGTGGACAGAACAGTAACAGGGGATGAAAAATGGATCCTTTAGCATAACGTTACACGCAAACGGTCGTTGGTATCTAAAGTGGGGCCGCAGGACCTGTGACGAAACAGGATCTCCGCCCCTGCAATTGATGTTGTGTGAGTGGTGGGATAATAAAATCCACTTGATAATCCAATTTGAGCTCTTGCCACGTCAGCAGCTTGAACGCCTACGAACTGCATTCTTGAAGAAACGTTTTGCTCTGACTAATCGCAAGGATGTGCTCATCAAAAGTGATAACGCGCAACCACAGACGGCAAGAAGGATCTGTATTAAGATCGAGGAATGGAGCTGGGAGAATCTCACGCACCCGGTGTTTTCACCAGATCTTGCACCTACAGACTACTGTATTTTTCGCAGCCTGCAAAAATACCTTTGGTGGAAAACACTGCAAAATGAGGATGAATTGCAACAAACAGTGACCCAATTCTTTGCCACCAAATCCAGTGACTTCTTTTAGTGTGGAATTCAACAAGTGGTTGACAGGTGGCAGAGTGTTATGGATTCCGATGGAGACTATTTTCCTGGCTAATGATAGTGTTGAAGGTACCTTATCGTTGTTTTCCTCACGGTGGAAAAATACGACACTACTTATGGGACAAGCTGATATTTATATCCATTATATGTTAATAGTTCAAAACGTATGTTCCTCTATTTTTACTCCAACCGGTTAACCTTTAAAGAAGGGTTTAAAAATATAATTTTAACAGTGCAGATATATATTTTTAGTGTTTTGCAAAAAAATCGTAGAAAAAGTCTGCTTCAGTTACTAATATTTATTATCCGCATCTAAACTCTACAGACTTTCCTGCTTTAAAAATGTATAATATGTTAAAATTCAGACATACTTTTTAGTAATAGTGAATAAGTTTTAAACCACTTTCTTGAAAATAAAAAAGTCGACAATCAATTTTTTTTATATATAATCTAAAATTGATCAAGCATAGATGGTATAAACACGAAATAAATCATTACCATTATATCGATAGGAAATTGTTTGTTTGACACGAGACCTGCGGAAAATATTTCACAGGCAATTTGCCATGCCATGAAAGATTTCCAAAATTACTTTCCTCCATTTCGATAGCATCATCAACTCCACCTATTGCACGTTATCATAAACAGTCCCTCCCTCCAAGGGAAATAGAATACCCACTGCATATAGCAAATGGACTTTGAAACCAGACATTACAGACTACAAACAAAAAAGCGGTGCAAAAATAGCCCTGTGTTCATTCACAATAAAAAAGAATAGCATACGGCGGACGATATACGTTGCACGTCCTATAGCACATTAGTGAAATGACGGGCTATAACCCTAGCACGTAGGGAAAGTGTTTCAATTAATGACTCCTATGTTTGTATTGCGGCGAATGCAAATATTTGTGACCGAGACATTTAGGGAAAGTGGAATACCTTCGGAACTAAACCATTTTTTCCCTTCTAATCTGGTTGATAATTTTACTCCCCTACATAAAAGCCTAAAATATAATCAAACTAGCCAAAATTGTATCCAAATATGATTGTCGAAGTAGAAAAAAAAAATGTTTTCAAGGATGTCTTTTCGAACGGAAGCAATTGCATGACAAAGTTGATTTTTTATACACTAATACTTAACAAAGAATATAAAACTAAATATATAATTCGCTAATTTTTATGAATTTTGGAACACCCACAACTTGTATTTTATGTATGTCCGAGGCCCAAAATTTCTGGTGGGGCAAGACATATATACAATCGTGTTAGCGCTTACCACACATGGAATTTCAGCGTTGATTGTTGAGTCTGAAGGGAGCTACAAACTGCAAATTGGGGATGAAAATCCTCATTCGCGCGTTGGTAGATCCTATTACCACCAGAGTGCCAAAGAAAGATGAGAATACATAAAGCAGATTATGGTCTTGATATATCCCTGTAAGAAAGTTTGCAGAAGGTCGATCCGTGAAAATGTGTCCAATTGAAGATCTGCATTGCAAAACATCGCAAGTCCACTTTCTTCGTATTTTCAATGTTCTGTTCGTTAGCATTTATGTCCTAAGTGCTATCCATTTGCATAATATTACATCCCAACTCGAACTAAAGAATCTTTTTTAATATAAAATAATTACGGCTGAATAGAATAGCATCCCAAGTCCTTGGACTGTATTTGTTCTTCTTGAAAAAAAAAATATATTTCGGTAGACTTGGGACGTTTTGCAATTCAGATCTTTAAATTTGAATCGTCCCTCTCCTCACAGAAATTACCAAACCGATTGGTTAAGAGCTTAGGAAAAATCCAGTGGCCTGTAATAGTGAGTTACTATCGCAAATACTATGTGTTGTGTGTGCATCACCAGGCCTGACAAAGGTTAGGTGTTTCCCCGTATCGAGACGGGCGAAAGCCATAGTACTGTTACCACGCATAAAATTCATTTCACCTTATATTTTCTTATGCAAAGGTCAACCGGTTTTGTCCAATTCTTTTTGAAACACAATCTCTAATCCCCTCTTTGCGGACAACCTCTCATAATCTGTTCTCAAGCACCAGAAGTGCGGGGGGGGGATTTCTAAATTTGGGGTGTGCTTGTATAAGCTTTTTGTGCAAACAGTGCAAACTTTTTGTTAATAATCATTTTTTAAAATGAAGTGTTCCCAACCTAGGCTTTTATTAGATTTATTATATTAATCCTAAGTTGGCAACCTTATTAACAAAAAGTTTGCAGTACCCTTTCTACTAGGAGAATAGTGGGATGGGGGACAGGTGCTGCAGAGCAAGCAATGTCACTGGAACATCTGGTCTTTTGTTAAAGGCTATGGTAAGGGAACGTAACCTAAGGCAAGAAGTTTTGTTCTTTTGAATGTTAATCGTTGCTGGGAAGCTAAAGTTGATGAAAGACTGGTTCTTTTGACCATTATGCTTATTGATTCTCAAGCTGGGAAAAGATCGTAATGTATAAAAGCATAAGACTATATAATGATATGCTAACAGCTATTTGTATGTGACAAAAGTGTCTGGCACTGTTTTTCCCTATTCACCTAATTAATGCACCATTAAGTTCTGGGTTTAATGATTCTAAAACTCTTTGTTTTCGACTTGTACTAGGAATTCTTATTGAACCACTGCTAGTCATTATTTAGTTTGTTTAATGACCACCAGAGACCACCAGCGTGCACGTTCCCTTTACATAAAATCTGTATAAGATAGCTTTCGTTCCCGTCCGCGCTCCTGTCATATATTTGTCACCGAGTGTGCTACTCATTCTGTCTGTCCATACAGTGGGTACAATCAGTACGAAGTAATATACATTTCCTTGAGACATTTATTGCTGTACGTTTGAAGTCATGGAGAATCCTATTCGTGTTTTGCTTACCATGCAGGAACTGCAAGGGTATGATGATCCTGAAACTGTTCTTGAATGCTGGAGATCGCTGTGCCACTACAAAATGCTGGGGTTCCAAGCTGACGAATCTGACCCTGATATGTTACTGCATTATCTCCTCTATTATTTTTGGAACGAAGAAGAAGCCGTTTTACAGTGTTGTGCAAGTGCCCAGGACATTCTCGATTTGGGGTATTACGGATTCTTCGGAAGTGTTGAGGGTAAAGAACTGGCTTGGAGTTACTATACCGACTTGATACCTGACTATGATGGTTTTATTTCCCGGGAAGCTAGTGAATTCTTTGGGTTCGATCTCCATTCGTTTGGTGTTAATGACGACATTGATCCTGATTGTGTACCTGAACTCGTTACTAGTGATGGTTATGTGTGTGATCATGTGCTGTATAGTGCTTCGAATATGGATGTCGAAAAGTGGAAGCAGGACCATAGTAAGTGTATAATGTACGGTGCTGGACGTGACCCTCAATTTGAAATTATTTCTGAAAAACCTAAAACCTATCCGAATTACCCTCTACGAGGTCGTGAAATAACAATTAGACCTACTGTAACATCGATTCGTGATCCTGAGGAGTTCATAACTAATCTGTTTCAGTTTGCTATGGACAAATTACTGTGTGATGTCGACCCCGCTTCTAAAGTTGGATTTAGTCTCGATAGCTCCAATTGTACTGTAGGAAAGTCTGTATACATCCCATTTCAAGTACGAGCACATCTTACAACAGACAGTATGCTTAGAAAAATCGAAAACGTTTTAAACTCCAACGAGGAATTCTTGTTAGGTGATAATATTACCATTAGGGTTGATATTACAGATCCTTGCCGTGGTCAGGGTAAGCGTCGTAACGATAAGTATTTACCTTATGCTGATTATGTACAAAGCCATATTATTCCAGTGGAACAACTTCCGATTTGCCTTGCGTTAGCATTGGTAATGGGACGAAGTAAGCCAGATAAAAATTATAATAAAACTGCTTACATGAAATCTCATCCTGAAAACTGGCATGCTAATGCTATGGAACTGTGTTATTTTGCAGGGGTTGATTTATGTGGTAGTAATGGTGGTAGTTTAGATGACGTAGACAAGTTTCAAAGGTACTTTGGTGAGGCATATCAAATTATTGTTTATGGTCGTGTATCCAAAACACGCCAGTACGAAAAAACGTATGTTGGTCCACCAGCGAAACGAAAGATTTTTATTCGGTTCGATAATAACCATTACGATGTCATAGAGAGTATTGCACCCTTCTTAGGAACTAAAGGGTATTGTGATTATTGTCTCAATCCCTATCTACACCGCCGCTGTCACACATGTCCTTATCTGTGTACTCACTGTGAAACCTATCATCCTGATATCACAAGTTCTGATGAAACAAAACAATATTGTGACAAGTGTAATCGTACCTTTGTCAATCAAACATGCTTTGACAGACATGCTGTAAAGGCTAAACGTAAATCATTATGTGATCATGTCCAGGTATGCGCTCAGTGTGGCGTAAAACTTGATTGGCGTTGCAGAAAGGGAAAGCATGTTTGTGGTGAACATGTTTGTAAACGGTGTGCAGAGTATGTCAATGAAAGCCATAGTTGTTACGTTAAACCAGAGCGTCCTAAG
>JAGDQP010005940.1:33309-75154 GCA_022664845.1 Lepisma saccharinum | reverse complement strand
AATTTAAACATATAATCAAAATCACAAACAAACAAATTTCAAATACCGTACGTTAGGGTGACAGTATCGTGTTACGCTACAGTTAAAGGTCTTCCATAAACATGTCATAAATCCTGATTTATGCCCACCTACATATCACTAGAAAAATAATTCACAGGGTGCAACAGTTATTTTACAGACAGCGAAAGCCATGAGCGTACGAAATAAATTGCAATTGTGGGAAGCAATGCGTAGATATGGCAGAACGTTGCTTAACGAAAGGAACCTAACTTCAGACAACCAAGTGCAAACAATTGCGATATGAACAGCATCAGATAGCCGCTTTCCAGGTAATTCACCATTCCACAAATAATAATAATAAGATAGTACCTGTTCCATGATTTTAGACAAGCCAGAATTAAATAGAGAGACGGGAAATCTACACAAAACTTGGACTGCCTTCAAGAAAGAAAAACTTAGAAATACAAACCATAACATTTTTCACATTCTACAATTTCACAATATACTCTACCAATATCAAGTTATGAAAAAAAAAACCTACTTTAAAAACTTTTAATAAATCTTTATATTTATTTGTTCATTACATTGTTCTACAAAACTCGTTACTTTCAACGAACATGTGCATCAAGTAAATCTAGTAATGTCAGTGAACATGTCTTATCAACATAGAACCGCGGTGGCTCATTGGTAGAGCATTCACCGTTGGTGCGTAGGGTCGTCGATTCGATCCCTGCTCATGCCATGTGGGCTTTGTGGTGGACAAACACCGTATGCGTGGGTTTCTCAGGGTACTGCCGTTTTCTCCTACTTTCTTCACTCCACTAATTCATCCCATCATCATCCATTCAACTTAAACCAAAGTTGCCTGAAGGCCTTCGTAAATTAAATTCAATGTAGATCAACGTGTTTACAATTTTCTGTTCTATATACGTTTAGTTCAATACCTTGGTTGATGTTTAAGTTCCGAAACCTTAAGTTGTAGAATTTAACACCTCACACTACTTTTCTGTCTTTATTTTAATATACTTGTACTCGGTTATATTTTATGTACATTTTCGAATACATGTATCGATTCCATACAGGAAACACTTTTCAATACAATAAAATGTCGTTCGCCTCAAGAAGTCTTCTTTAGGAAGGCAAAATGTACTTTGCAAAGTCATCTTTACAGTTACAAGGACAATTACTACGATATTTTTTTTTCAAAGGTACGTGCCTTTATACTCTCATTTTTTTTTTTTTTTTTTTTTTTTGTTAATTATCCTTACCGGTATATTCAATGTAAAAACCTTCGGGTGAACAGATCTAAACAAATTTGAACACTAGGTTGATTATACATTTATGATATCACTTGTGTTCAGACAGGAAAACCGATTACTTTGCAGAAGCAGTATCCCGTGCAGTTACTTTTTGGTTATAATTGGACCAGTTGTGAGTTATGTATGTGATAGTATTAGAGTTTGGATTTTAGTCTTTACTTTTTGTCCAGATTGGTGTATTTTTCTGTTTTGTTTAAACAAGTATGTTTGCATGTAAATAGTATTACTCATAATATTTCTTTTTACAATAGGTCTATTTGTCTAAGGATATCACCCAGTAAAAACAGAAAGCCTGGAGCAGTCTACGAATGACGGAAGGGTGAATTGGGCCACTCACCTGTTAGAAAAGTTGGGGTGCGGAACTGCCATGCCCACAGCTACAG
This sequence comes from Lepisma saccharinum, assembly GCA_022664845.1. Taxonomy (NCBI): domain Eukaryota; kingdom Metazoa; phylum Arthropoda; class Insecta; order Zygentoma; family Lepismatidae; genus Lepisma; species Lepisma saccharinum. Next base: position 73,452 of record JAGDQP010005940.1, on the reverse strand, counting down.
GTTTGTTCGTACGCATTTAGAAATATAAAAATAGTTAAATATTAGTATAACTGGCTTTTTTTTAAGCCCTATGAATTTTAATCCAGTTCTAGGGAACCAGAGAAATAATAAATATTAGACTTTAAAAATGTTTGTTTGAGGTTTTCTATTTCAATACTTTCCTGAAAGAAAGTAAATAATAATTACCGAGTTAGCTCAGTGTTTACATCGAAAACTGCAGGTATTGATGTCAAATCGTGACACGTCTATACTGTAAAATATGTTTCTTTTTTGTTTCTTTGTTTGTTTTTTTATTTCGCATCTCTGTTCCCGACAGTGTAATTTGCAGCAAGAAATAGATAACTTTCAGCAAAAACGCATCGTATATCATAGTGACTAAATTAACAATTACACGATAGCACTAATCTCCACCTAGAATTACCAACAACCAAAAATATCACCTACTTAAAAAAAAGTGTCACAGCTAGATAAGATAAAATTAATTGTATGGGCGGTAACAGCACTATGGCAAGTGTCACAGCTAGAAGCATTTTGCGCAATAACAGTTGCCCCCAATTAAGTTTCTCGTGGATGTAGTGCAAATTCGTTTTTAAAAAAAACTACTTTACAGGCACCCCTCAACTTTCTACTAACTATTCAAAGCGACTTATCCAAGTGTGACTGTAGCTTTCGGAAGATTTGTACGTTAGTGATAAAGGACTGACCTGTGGGTCAATACATGATAATTATGGTGCCGCATCATGTTAAATGACCGAACTGTCGGGAAGGTACCTAGAAAACAGGTGCTAAACACCTTCTTAAAGACTGGGCTTTTGGGTAGAGCAGAGATAAATGATAATTTAATATCGACATTTATTGGAAGTCGTAGCTCAGAATACAAATCAAATACACAAAGATTATTTAAAACATAAATTTACATAAGAGGTGTCGACACATCTCATCGACGTCGGAATTCTGGATCATGATTCAAATGAGAATTTAATTACATATTTTAAGTACATTGAAATATTGAATAGCAAATGAATTTAAAGAGCTCCAGTTACCAAGATCACACCAAATTGAATACAAATATCAACATAGTTAATTTTAGAGAGAGCAACATACCTTTCGTATTTTAAGATGTTTTCTGTTGTGTTGAACTGTCGATTGATTTGCACTTCGTAATCAAGAGCTGGAATTGTCACTTAATACTTTTGCGAATGGCTCAAGCGTGTTTGAACCAAATATACAAAGTTCTGTAATTTTTCTAAGTCCAAAATAGTTTCTGTTTTCGAAGATAACTGTTTGACGAATCTTAATGTAGTGACCAGAGTGCAGGCTTCTGTCGAAGCCAAGTCGAATACTCATTGACGGTGGTTGAGCGAGTGAGCGTAAAGACAAGTTTTTAGGTAATATATCAGTCTATTTTCTAATTGAAGGAATTAGTGGGAACTTTCATATGAGAGGAAATACAACTGTCCAAGGTGAGCCTGTCTACAAAATTTAAAAACACTTCTTAGAAAGGTTCTTGTGTTAACATTCACATAAACAATAGTCTTTCAGATCAAGGCATGTCACTCGTAACAATTCTTATTTCTTGTGAACCAAGGTTTAATCCTGGTTATTAAGAAAAGTCTCCTTTCGTAGGAAAGTACTTATGAGAACATAAATAATCTCACTGTCTTGTGCTGCTCTCTTTTGATTTACGTAACTGTTACCTTGGAGCTGAGAATAATTTTAATGTTTAATCATAATCCGTTATATTTCAGACGTCGAGAAACGAGTCTTAAAGACAACTCAATTTAACCAACATATCTTACAAACTAAATACACTATAACATCTAAAATTATGAAATTAATAAAATTGAAATATACAATATTAGTGTGTGTGACCGTGACGTTCCAGCGCATTATTAGTGCCTTAGCTTACCATTAGATTCTATCCTGGGTAAGTGCAAGCCAGCTTTCATCAGGAACATCTACCTCTCGAAGATTTCTTCTAATTTTGCACTTCCAAGTCCCAATGACCTCTCGGTCTCTTTCTCTCCGGCTTCCCGACCACGATTGATTGATTTAATTATTAACATGTGAACTGGTTGGAAATTGCCAATTACTTTAATCGAATTTGAAAAAAAAAAAAAAAAAAAAAAAAAAACAACTTCATATGCAAATCATTTAATTCATTTATATGCTTGAGTACTTTATTATTGTAATATCGTTTAGTTGGATTAATGCATGCGATTCTTTATTTCATGTTTGTTGTTAGTGGAGAGATGTGTATTTTTGGAAGGGAAAATCCGTTGTGTTTCTTTATGTATAGTTTTGTAGGTCACGCGCGAAAATCATTGCCGCCAAGTGGAAAACAAGGATACAATGTAACCGTAGGTAGGAGGACGCTTGCCAATTTCGAATTTTCTTTTTTTTTACTTTAGCGTGGCTTTGTAACGGAATCCTGGTCATATATAAGAAACCGCTAGCCGGTTGAGAGATTATTCGCTGGTAGTCACTGACACACGTACTTCGACTTACAATAAACTACAAAAGGAAGGCTACGCGTCTCGGCAACAATGTTTCTGCGAATATAACAGTTGTTTTAAGATTGACCTCGGGAGTGGTCCACTGTTAGTATTCTTCGTCAACGTAATAAAAGTTCTAAATTGAGATCATTAATTCCGTTTAAAAGAAATATCATCGCCTTCATCTAGGAAATAAAACATGCAGGATGCATTATCCGTTGAGTAGTGCAATACCAAACAAATGACAAAGTTCTATGAGTAAAATAAGCATAAGAAATTTTGAGAGAATGCAATCTACAATTTCTACGTTCAGCCCCCCCCCCCCCCCCCCTTCGGTTTCCGTATCTCAGTTCGTCAATTGGGTGCTTCTCACGCTTCTGCGAGAGACGTGGGCGACAATCAATTGATTTAACAGAGAGATGGAAACTGACCGCGTCATATTCAATAACATCTCCTCTAATACAAGAGAGGCGAGATTTTTTATTCATGTTCATGTAAATTGCTAGACGTACATATCTCCACGCTATTTCATTCGGGCTCTTCACTTTCCAGGCCTATGAGGCGAAACCTTTAAGTTCATGTGAATTATGGGCACTTGAGTTAAGTAGTTGTATTTCTATCTGTCCGATTTAGTACTGGGTTCGATACCCGGAAAGCACAGCGAAGCTGCGTCGATATGTTTCAGTAAGTGAGAAGTCTTGCAAACACCGGAACGAGAGTCTGGGCTGCTGGAACCAGAGTTGCCGGTGCACTTACCAATTTGTTTATTAGTTTTCAAACAAAGTGAATTTTGCTCAAGTGAGGTGAGAGAATTCGTAAGTGGACAATAATGTGGTATTATTGTTTGAGGCAGATAGATGCCCGATTCGTTCGAGAATCGTTAAGATATTGTCACTTATTAATTTGAATTTGCAAGCGAAGCCAAGGGAGAAAGAGAGAGTGAGAAGCGCTGAAGTGTAATACCATGGGCAGCAACGCACAAGCAGTCGAGGAAAGGGGAAAGTAAAGGTTGTTATGATCAAACCTGCAAGGTTGCACGAATTGAGGATCATGGCAACATCGAATAGTTTAGATCTATTGTTAAATTAATAATGGTTTTATATTTGAAAAGGTTTTGAAAAAGCTGATTGTTTTGAATTTTAAACCAGTTGATTGTTTGAAGTCTGATTGAATGTTTTATAATATTGATTGTTTGTAATGTGATGAATTATGCGTTTTATATTTGTGAATATCGAAGTTTGTCTTGACATAGTGTCATATCTATATAGTGAATGTGTGCTTGAGGTCTTCTATATGTAAGAGTTGATTATGTGAAACAAATATTGGTTTTTGGATGATCATCATCTCTGAAAAGGGTATACGGTTCTTAATGTTGGAATGATTTATGTATAGAGATATAATATAGCTTCATGGTAGTCTTCGGTAGATAACCCTGCATTTTTAGTGGCGCAGACGATATAGGATTCAGGGAGATAGCATCTGGAATATCAAGTTTTGAACAATTTGATGTAGATCAAGGAGACATTAATCTATATTTAGACAGATTTGAATCGTTTTGTGAAGCGTATAGTATCAGTGATTCGAAACAAGCCTGCACATTGATAGCGGTGATTGGTTCACAGGTTTACGAAATTTTAAATCTAGCATGTGCTCCTGCTTCAGTGAAGACCGAGAATTATCGTCATTTGAAAGATTTGCTGGTACAAATATATGGTAAACAAGTAAATGAAATTGTGGCACGATTTGACTTTCATCACTGTTGCCAAAACCTTTTCAGTCCGTGAAAGAATATTGCGTGACATGAAACGCAGCATCACTGATTGCCAATATGGTTCTTTCGCGGATATGATGATTCGTGATCATTTGGTGTTCGGTGTAATGAACGAAAATATTAGACGAAGGTTGTTAGCGGAACTAGCGTTGACATTGGATAAGGCAATAGAAACAGCAGTGAGCATTGAACAAGCAGAAAGAGATGCTTAAACTGAATCAGTCGTTACGAATTCAACAAGTTCGACGTCAGAAATATCAAAGTTTTAGAGCTTCTCAACAAGTTCGTGCTACTGCGGAAGAGTGACGTCAACGATGCTGGCGATGCTTGGGTACGCATGAATTGAGGAAATGTCCAGCTTTTAATGCAAGATGTCTGCAGTGCGGACAAATTGGCATTATTATAGAGCCGGAGGTTGTCAGTCCGCTGGCAAAGTACATAAAGCAACGATACAAGAAATCTTGGAAGTGAATCAGGAAGAAACGAAACATATTTCTGTAGGAATAAATAATTTGGGGGTAGATGATTTGTTATTAACCGACACATTAGACATGAAGGTTGAAGGTAATTCAGTGGATACGATGCTAACAATGTCTTTGTTCTGTGAGGATGTTTTGTGCACGGGAGTGTTAGATACAGGATCAAGGAATAACATTATGTCAAGGTTTCGTACGTAGACATAAATTTTCAGTGTGTAAGCCAGGAAGGATAAATGCATTACAACTGCTTAATGGTACTTTGGTAAATGTATTAGGAATGGTACACTCAGTCAATTATAATCTGACCGCACTCTTTAGCAGCTCTTAGAAAGTTTAAGTCCAGAAATTGAACTATGTGACAACCTTGCAACAACATAAGTGACCACTGCGCGGGCTTTAATACAATGAGTGCATTGCAGTAATCTTTGTGAAGAAAATAATGTTTGTATATCTAGTCGTGATGTAGTGAAAAATATGTGAATAAAAGTAATTAGAACTTTTCTTTTGTTTCTATTGTTCATAAAATAAATTATAATACAGCGATGTTGCTATGTCTAATATTTAGCGACGAAGTTCTGCTTATTCCCACTTGGGACGTTAAATACGGTTTTTGAAACTTTTAACAAATTATACATGGTTTTCGTGTAGTAGTCAGTAGAAGATTAGCTCATAAATGCACGAAACACTGTAACTGAAACAAAAATCAATATTATATAACTTCTACTTTGCTTTTATTTCAGTAAGAGTTGAGCTTGAAGCCCGTCTATCTTATGTCTTCATGCGCGCTACGTCGCGTTATTTTTTTTTCTCTTTTCGTCCATAAAGCTGGCGACGCGAGTTCGAATCCCGAAGCTTGCTCTTCTTTTCTCACAAAGCTCAGTCATCTATGTTCTTATTTCATGGACGTATTAGTTTGATTCCAGTCAAATGCAAAGAAATCTGACAACGATTACCATTCCTTAAATAAGGGTTAACTATTTCAAGGTTTAGTGTAATAATTATATTGAAAGTTTTAATACTCATATCAAAATGTTTAGAAAGGAGCAGTTTAATCGAGGTCATATTCGCTGACGTCAAACTTGAGGTCTGTGACTCTATCTGCTTTACTGTAATTTAATCATTTGCATGAACTCTTAAAATGCAGAAGGCTAACCAAATGAAAAACGTCTGCCAATTTTAAACACCAAATTAGGAACGGCTGGATAAATCGAAGCCAAATTTGAAGTCAGTTTCTCTGTATCTGATTTCATTTAGGTGCTAGCCTCCATTACAGATAGAGGAATCAAAATTAAGAGATCCAATATTTTAAGGTAGCAAACAGACAGAACATACCAGGTGGACAGGAGAGATTAACGGAGCTTTCTTGTTTTTGCTCGATCTAAATCCACATTGTTTTCACCGAACGAATATCACTGGTTTCTTGATTTTGGTAAATTATACTATTTTAGAATTGCATTTCTGTAAGTAAACTTATATCAGGCCGCATTGCATGGACAAAGAATCAAGTCCAATAATGGTTCCAAAATACGAGCTGCATTCCCCCTACTTTCTAAGGTAAGTTGGAGTTTTTACAAATGAGGTTGGTGTATATTATTCCCCCATATGCATCTAATCAAGTGAATAAAATATTTTACGATTTTGAAAGATCGTAGGTCAGAGTCTTGGCGTAGGTAGGAGATCGAAGACTTGGCGTAGGTCAGAGTTTCTCAACGTGGAGGTCGCGACCCACAGATGGGTCGTGAGTTGTGTGTAAGGGGGTCGCAAGAGAAGGTGAAAAAATTAATTTAGCTAGGGTTTGTAGGTTAAAACTAATAAATTTCGAAGACTATATTTTATTTTGCTTATCGTTTTTATAATTAGGGTCTACTAAAATAATGTAATTTATTGAATAATGTAATTAGGATGTTTATTATACAGCAGATCAACTGTCATGTTTTTAGTTGCAGGATGAAAAAGGTTGAGAAATGCTGGCATAGGTGGAAAGCGAATCTATGATTCTCAGTGTAGAAAGTGAACATAGCTAATCAAGCTAATAACCACGCCAGCAATCTGTTTTTATCTAACGATCCAATACATCAGCTTATTTTTATTGCTTGTTTGCTTACACACTCATTTCGCTTACTTATGTTTTCACCCCTTTTTCTGAATATGATTCTGTTCAAATCGTATATCGATGAGGATGAGGTCTCTCCCGGAGGGAGGAGTTGATCTACTGCTCCAACGCTGACCAGACATGTTGGGAGAGGAGAGCCGAAGCTCACAACTGTGATCGCCACTGTCTTTTATTTACAACAGCTCCCCAGTTGTATCCTATTACGATTGCTTCAAACATTTGCATAGTTGAAATTGACATCTATTTACAAAGTAGTTCTGTAAACATTTCATGTAACTGACAGAGGAGGTTGAAAATTAGGAATAAAAATGTCGTGTGTGTGTTGTGTAGTGTATGTTTTCGCCACCTAATATTATAACCACAGCACGGGATTTTCGAAACAGCGAATATTTCAATATAGGTTCTGACTCCTACATTCAATGTCTAAGAAGATGATATAGTCACGGAAAAGAGTATTACGGGAACAAGCATCGTTTTTAAAAAAAAGTTAGCTCATAGATACCCATAGCTTGAACCTGTCACTTGCAGTTCCTTAAGGTAAATGCACAAAATAAAATTAAAAAAACAAAACAAAAAAAAAGCACACTAAATTTTACGTTCCCGAAATACTTTTATGGGTTTCTTTACGCCGAGGGAAATTGTCCCTTAGATTTGCGAGGGATTTTCGACCCCACATCACATGTTTGACCATTAAATAAAAGTTAAATAACTGAATAAATACTCCCAGAGAGTACGCAATAAATATAGGCTCTACACAATAGAAAGGGAGTTGTTACGTATATTTTCACTACATGGAGTATACATTTTATGTCAGTGTCCGCCTTTAGAAGATTTCAGGATTATTGTTAACTTTCCAATTACATTTTAACTTTCTGCTACTACTATACTTTTTATCCTTGTAACGTTAAAATACAAGATTTTGCAGTGTAACGTACACCTTTTTCTAGTGTTCAAGGTTATTTTTATTCTATGGGAATTCCAAGCATTCTAATCCCGGGAAAAGTTCCGGCATATTTCTAATTACCTAGAAATACTCCCGAAGTATTAGGAATTAAAATGTGACAATCCTGGAATATCCTTCTTGCAAGGGATTCATTTTAAACACACACAGAGAATGAGAAACAAAGTAGTTTATAAACACGTAAATATTCGTATCATGGAACTTTTAACTTTTGCTCAGGAAAATACATTTTAAGAAAAAAACAAAGCCCAGAAAAATATTTTTTCAAATGTTGAAAACATAACTTCTGCAACTTTATAGTTAATTACGTATATTTTCCTCCCATTTCTGAAGGTAAAGTGGAGAACTATTCTTAGAACGCAACTACGAGTACTGTGCATTTGTTTTTTTTTTTTTTTTTTTTTTTTTTTTTTTTTTTTGTGAATAGAGTTGTGCCAATTGCAAGCTACTGTTTTGCTTCAGAGCCTCTGTGTATAACTAGACTGGTAGTCATATTAGCGTGTAAGGGAAGGGTATGCTTTTTATATTATATATATATATATATATATTATTCAGTCATATTCAGTACACTACTGGATGATGCCTCTCCCGGCCGGTGACCAGACGTGTTGGGAGAGAAGATCCAAAGCTCTCAACTGTGATCACCACTGTCTTTTATTCACTTCAGCTCCCCAATTGTCCTCACGATGCTGAGTCAACACAGAAATTTTGAGCCCTCGCCGGGAATCGAACCCGGGCCGCTCGCACTCAAGCCTAGTCGGTAGTGCGCTCGACTTCAGTGCGAGCGGTCCCGGATTGATTATGGCTGTGAATTATATATATATATTCTTCTTTACGCGTATTTTAGGAAATTTTAATATTGATACGTCTATGTAACACCGGCATGGATGATGAAGCTATGTAGAAAAAGTATAATGTAGTTAAAAGATTGGCGTCTGTAGGTAGGATTCGAACCAACTTTGTCAGTTTTATGGACAAAAAGAAAGAAAACGAGAATGAACACGACGTTACAACCTCGGCTACGAATCATGTTGATAAAAGAAGCTTCGAGCAAAACTTGTTCAAATGTAAACAAAGTAAAAATTATATAAAGCGTTTTTTTGTTTAATTTTCAGTGTTTCACATATCTATGATCTAATGTTCGATTTAACGCTATTTCAGTAGATTCTATACACATGAAACCAATTTGGTAAAAGCTAGAAAAAAAGGAAATTAACATCCCAAGTGAGAATAAGCAACACTTCATCGCTGATTACTGATTACGAACGTGCTGATATTGCTGTACTAAATTTATTTTATGATCAATACTAGTGAAAGAATAACTTTCTTCAATTTATTTAACCACAGAGAATGTTGTCAGTAGAGGCTAGTAGCTTTTCTTAAAATTTATTTATTGCTTTTAGGTATCTTAGGCTCAGACCGGAGAAGTAAAAGTAACTATAGAAACTGGTGTAACTAGTAAGTAAATCAATCTTTAAAAACAGGAGAGTGGATACTCATGTTTTGCGACGTTGCCACATAATTTATATCAGAACTTAGTTTTTTTTAAGAGACCAACAAGTGGGTTTTATAAAAATTATAACAAATAAATAAATTACGACAAAGAAAATTGAGTTTGTTTTGTAAAGGAACTTATCTGTTGATGAATGGCTTATTCTTAACACGTTTCTTACGGGGGAAAACATTTAATTTTCTAATTTGGGCTTTTGAAAGAGACCGCTCATTTTATCATTGACTGAGTTTACATATTATGACAAGTTTTCAACAGGTTAAATATAAAATGAAGTTTGTAGTAATTCTGGGTGATGCGGAATATGTAATTATAGGTAGAGAAGGGCTCAATATTTTGTCGCCAGGTTGGCATAAGCAGTTATGTAGACAAGAAGAGTCAGTATTACAATCAGTACAAGTGTCGGTTGATGAACTTCATGAGTTATCCGGACAGAGTAGTCGCTTGGAAGTGTCAAATATGGAGGAAGTAGTATGTTTAACAAGACGTATACAAGTCTTAGAACACAAATATGAAATTATTTGTCATAAATTACGTTCCTTGAATACAGTTGATGGGAAGAATCAGGGTTCTAAAGAGACTGAGAGGGTCGTGGTTAGTGGTGACGAGGCGTCAGTTGTGAGCATGTCCGAAAAGTCTGTGAAAGAAGATGAAGTTGTGCCTACTTTTCATGTAGGCGCTAGCCGCATGTTTTGCTTGAGCTTTCAATGACTGAAAACCTGAATCAATTTTCATATATATTAATTAACATTAACTTTTCAAGATTCAAATGTTGTTCTTGATATGTTCGGTACTTTTAAGAATTGAAAATACGAAGTGTGAGCACCCAAGGCCTCTTGAGAGGAGGTCCCGCGAGTTATTACATTTGAAGAATGTGTGTATTACGATAGGCTTATTCCTACTTTTTAAACTTTGTACATAATTTCGTGAACTTCTATCAATATTCATAAAAAAAAAAAAGTAGGTCAGAGAAATAATTATAATGATACAATAAGTTTTGTCATTCGTCTTTTCACTGTTGATTATTTTAAAGCTTGTTTTGTGGGTATATTTTGACGTATTTTTAATTACATAAATGAAAGGGATTTAATATAGCAAGATGAAATTCACGTAGTAAAAAACTTAAAAACACAATAATGTATGAAATAGAATGGCAGATGTAATAAGACCATTATGGAAGATACGAATTCTGAAACAGTTCAATTACTAGAAAAATACAACCTTCCCCATCATCTCAAAGTACTTTCCTTTTTTTACTTTTTTAAGAGATGTAACTTTTACTTTTTTTTTGTACTTATATACTTCACTGACTTAGGGCTACGGAGGTTAGACAAAGCAGGTTAGATATTATATTTTTCATTAATTAACCACTTTCTGCTAGTTGGGGGCATTACTCTCCCGAGAATGTGGTCGAAAAAGTAGTGGAAAGGATGGGTATTGTTATCTATAACACCTATATTAACTAATGGTTCAAGTTAACCCAAGGTTTAAATGTTTTAAGCAACTGAAGTTAAAGAATCTCTACATATGATGATTATTATTAGTAGTAGTAGTAATTTTAGTAATAGTAAAGTTAGGCATAGGGAATTTTCTTTAAAAAAGGTAGTTTCTGGTGCTTCGTAAGTAAATTCAGCGCCAACCATCACGCAAGAGTGCACCCATATAAATACTGATATAACGTTCCTAATTGAAAAATGGATATGCTACTCATCTAAGTCATTTCTGTTATTGCAAATAGGTATTTGATGTTTGAATTCATTTATGGGTGTTGTACCAAAGTAGGGTCAGGTGGGGCTATTATGAAACGAAAAAAAAGTGGGGCTATTGTGAAACTATGGAAAAAAATGGACATAGCTTTGAGGTACAGGAATTTAAAAAGTATGTCAACGTAGTACCATTCATTAACTTTTACCCCGTGTATTTTGTTTTCCATATAGCAATGTATCATCTACACAAAAATAATAAATTCCGAAACACCCATTTTTTTTAGACCAAAACTTTTGTTTTGACACCCAAAACTATTGTTGTAGCAACAAGAAGAAAGCACTGTGCGCGACAAGTATTTTTTTGCGAAATTTGTATGAAATAGAGAATAATCCAGTGCATAGGTTAAGACCAACTATGCATTACAGCCTAAGTTATGAATTTTTTAATTTGAACACAGTTTTTAGCATTTGTCATGGGGCTAATATGAAACGCTATGTGGGGCTATTCTGACACGGAAATTGTATGCCTGTAGGGACAGTACAATTATTTGGTCACTATTAGTCAACCCTCTTCTATTTGGCCCTACCCTACTTGCAGGATCAGATCAGAGTTACATTGGGAATGAGGAAGGTAAGTTTTTTGGTCATTTTGTAAGAACACAGGAGTTGTGTGGCATTTCATTCCTATAAGTGACACCAATAGTTATCAAAACGTACTGTGACTCTTAAAATCCTTTGGGATATGCAGATACTCAACGACGACGATATTAATTCCAAACTCATTTTACTTACCAAGAAAGATGTGTTTTCTTGGGAAAACATCTCTCTCTCCAATTGTATTGCATTTTATTTCGACATTTATAGACCTATCAGTGCACGAGGTGTGACTACAAATTTATTTAACTACATCATCTCATTACCTACAATATTTACGAACTGGCCCACATTTTAGTCATACTTATTTTCTCGTGCGAAAAAGTGACTTTACATTTTGACCCATATCTTGGACACCATTCATTCGATTTAAGCCAGATTTTTACAGGTGAAACAAGAAGGCCTAACATGTTGCCCAGTAGCCCCCCAATTCTGTCACGTGCATCTCTTCGTCATGACAGTGTTAGGACACCATTCGCCCCGTAGGTGTTCCATAATAGCCCCAAGCCAGGGGCTATTATGAAATGTCGTTCTACTTTTTTTTACAAAAAACGATAACACCTCATTTTTAAATTCACTTCTTTCCTCAAAGACCTTTCAGTTCTCAACATTAGCATATTTTTTGGATTATTTTATGCAAAGCGTAACGAAGTTATGACAGAAGTTTCATTTTTCGTTTCATAATAGCCGCACCTGACCTTATATATTAATAATTTCAAGTAATGACGTGTATAAAATTCTGTTCCTTGTTTTCTGCCTTCAAATTTCCTAGAGAGCTTAGTTATATCGATCGATGTTTAATCCTACAATTCGTGGATTTACGAAATCGCTAGTTACATCCTGGATTAATGTAGGATATACGTTGGTGCAACAGTAAATCCCTGTTTAATCTTGATCTACAGATCAACAGTGTATTATGCAACGTGGTGTAAGTCCAGCCGAACTAGGAATGGATTAAAGCTAGTATACAATTATTGTTTCTGCATTCGATTTAAAAACTAAACTAAACTAATAATAATAATAATAATAATAATAAAAAAACAAAACAAAAAAAAAACAGTGCGAGTTTGATACCTGGTACTTCAGTTTATTGGCCCGCAATAGGTAAAGAGCGTAGACAATATTTCATTCGTAGCTCGACTGGACTAACAACATTGTGGCGTGGAAGGAAAGGAAAGAATGGGAATTCGCTGCAAATATTTTATCTATGACGTATATAGCTTTAATCGTGTCTCAGGTTTAAAGAGTTTTGTGCAACTGAGCACTAGTGCTTTCATTTTAAAACGCTTGTGAGAAAAGCAGGATCGTTAAATATCGATACATTTAATGCAGTTCTGGAAACATTATTTTTTACTCGGGGTAAACAGAAAATTTTCCCCATGGAATTGCAGAGTGGAACACTGAAGGGGGCGCAGAAAATTTATCCGTATAGAACTGCGTATGAGAAACCAAGGGAAACACACACAGATGTTTTCCACGAGAACTGAGGATTGCAAAATAATAAGTGGTAACGTAATTTCCGGGGTGAGTTATGTTCGTCCTTTATAAACACTAAAACTACTAACTTCATTTTTGCTGTGTTGTTCTGTTAGGACTTGGAAGTCAAAATGAAACATCGTTCTGATTTTCGATTTGTTCTCGACTCGTTTCAGGAAGTACGAAGGGAAGATTTCTTGCCACTTCCTTGTACAAGCGTATGTTTGAGGTGAGAGCGTTTTTCGCGAACTTGCCGCGGAAACCATTCAGGGCTGAAAGTTCTTTGACTTCTCCGTACCAATTAGTCTATGGGAAAGAAGTTCTTGAACTGTCACTTATTTCGTCTGCTCCACGTGGAGTAACAGGTTTGCAATATTTGTAAATGTTTCAAGCTTTCAAAGAATTTCAACAAATGGTGACAGAGTGTCATTTAGACGCCTTGGAACTATAAACAACGATTGTTTAGTGTGTTTACTCTGGAGTTTACGATCCCTAATGTTCCCCTTGGACACACGTGTTTTTTTTTTGTTTTATTTTTCCTATTAAGTTTGAATATTGATAGTTCAAACAATGCGCATGAAACATCGTTGCTATGAAGTCTTAAAAGTTAATCGCCACTAGGCAACAAATAAAACTCCGTGGTTCCACACATTAGTATTTCCCATCTGCGTAATTGTGTGTACATTTCGTGTTTGATGTATGACTCAAAACATGCTTTACATGGTAATCGTAAAATTCATTATTGTACTTGTAGTACTAACTGAAATCGAAATTCTAGTATCTTTTATTTACAGCGAGTAACAGCACCCATTGTGGCCATCAGAGTATTCCTAATAATGAAGAATGTGGCATTCGTGATGTGTGGGCACACAATTTGGAAGAAGAATTCCGAACCATACGTCAAGTAGTGCAAAAGTACCATTATGTGGCCATGGTAAGTGAATATAATGTGCACGAAGTAGCCACGTGGTGAGTTTTGAACCATGATTGGTTTACCCAGTCTCGAATCTAGGTCAGTCTTCATTGCTTGTTCTTTGTTTTACCCGAGTTATTTCAACGTCTTCTTGCTTTGAGAGAGATGTTGCATTTCTTGGAAATTACTTGACATTACGTGAGAGAACAGTAAATAGGTATTAGAGGTGGGTCTGGATCCCACATTGAGTAAGGTAAAAATACAATGTGAAACAGAATTTTAATTATGTAGTCCTGTTTAAAGGAGCATCGTATGCTTTTTATTACCAAATAAAATGAAAGTAATTTTGTTCTAGAATAAAAATACTCTATTTGCTTGTTTTTATTAAGCCCATGTAAGTTTCAACTTTCCATTTAAAGAATACACCATGTAGTCTGTGTGTTACTCTGGCTCTCAGAGACGGTCATTCACTAGCAGCGAACTCTATAAAAATTTCAAAGTGAAGACATTTGTTTTAACACGTGTTTAAAACTGTCCCGAATCTGAAAATGTGATTGAGACATAAATCCGATCTCTTGCGTGCTTCAGTAGAAAAAGACAAACATTTGGACTTGTCATTTGTCGCTTTTCGAACGAGTACCGTATCACATCTAGTTACAATGGAAAGTGGCTTATTTGTATAAAGAAAGGGAGCTAGACATTGGAAGAACATGATCTCTTGTAATCCTCAATGAAGGAGATGGACATTCTGTAAAATACTGGGTTAAAGTAGTTGCTAGTGAAATGACCTCAGCACGTTCGTACAGTAGCTGAACCAGTTCCATGCTGTTCACTTGATATGTTTCAATGAAATCCAGATTCCTTGAAGTAGACATTATTCTGGAAAACATGATCCTAACCACTTCTGTTTACACAAACCAACCAACCGCGTGCAATGCGGTAGTTGAATATTTCAGGTTACCATTCTTACCACACACAGAGGTCGTCAGTGTCTGAATTTCACCACCTCTGTACCGAAATGTAAACCAACGCCTCAGAAGGCTTTAGTCAGCAGAGGCTCCCACATAACCTCGTAAAGCAGATTGACATATATCCTTGCACACTCCCAGCACCAATCTGAATCCACCGACCCTAATCATTCAATTTCATTCTTAACTAACCACGATCAAATAAATTCTTCATTCCCATTTTTATATATTCCAATGTGATCCCGATATCAGTGAGCCGAAATTAGTTTTTCAGCACCTTACCAGTCCTAGAAACAGTACGCACTAACTTTTATTCCCGATTGCCTTCAGTTTCTGTCCACAAAGGTAAAACGTTTAGTTGTTAAAACCTCTGTACCGCCCTTATTAGTTCCAACTCTCTCCATCAGCACAGCGATGGCAGCTTATGTACATCTTAAAGGAACCTGTTAGCCTCGGGTGGCCGAGAGGTTAGAGCGCTCGCTTTTTGTGCACGTGGTCATGAGTTCAGATCTTCACGCCAGAGTTCATTGAACGGAGTGTTTCGGAGACCACTTTCCCTAAATCTAGATATCGTCCTTACAAGCTCACCATCTCGTTTAGGACGTTAATAGCAGTTAATTTATTCAGAGGAACCTATCAAACCTCAAACGTCATATTCCTGCACAATCTGCCCGCCATTGGGTGTGGGAGAAACCGACTGTGTCTCAAACATTATTCACCGTCACCTTTTCCTCACCAACAGACTCGATTCCGCGCAGACACAATTCCACAACACTCGCTTTGATGTGATCCCTTTTTCAACCTTGGATTTTTAACTTTCTTGATGTAGTGTAATGACATATGTAGTTGTCGAAAATCCGTTTTTCAGGAGTTTAATGTATGTACTTGGATGTTTTGGTGTTGAAGTGATTTGAGTACTGCTACCAAGAACCCCGAACCGAAAACCTTTTTCAATATGTATGAATCCTATACTCAGTGGAAGTTCAGATCCGTTACTCCTTTCCGTAACGTCATTCAAAACTTGTATATGGTCCATTGTGCTACATCCACTACGAAATTCGGTGTGTTTCTTTTCCTGGTTAAGAGCTAAACCTCATTTAATTCAATTCAGGATAAGTTTGGCAAACATTTTGTACAATACAGCTAATTAATATATGGTTCTCTCGGTATATAATATATAAGAGGAGTTCCAAACGCTCATGCACTTTCCTTTTTATAGTTGTAGAAATTTGGTGCAATTTGTGCAGAAGGTTACACGCGTTAGCACCATCATAAAATTTCGGTGAGCAGTCACCAACAGAGTAAACATGCATGGAAACTGTTACTAGGATCGTCAATACGTGATCACAACATGAAGAACTTACAGTGGTGATTTTCTGATTTTCAGGACTGTTCATCAAAGTGGGTCTACACACTTCAGAAATCTGTTCAATCGATGGGTGATTATATAGAGAAGTGCATAGAAAACAAGATTTCCTAAAGAGGAAAAGTTAAGATTATTAGACTTACCTTTCGATACCTGATATACAGGAAATTTTCGTAAAGTTACCGAAGGGTACAAAAATTGAAGAAGAAATAAAGACTAGAATATTTTCGGATGAAGGTCCAGGTCCTTCTTGAGTCATTGGGAAAAGGGAAAGGTTACAAAAGAGCAGTGGAAAACCTTGTCTACGAGTGTATGGTGAAATTCTCTCAAAAGTACCTAAGCACCAAAGAAGTTATGGCAAAGTTTATGACTAAAGAATGCAGTTCAGAGGGATTTCTTATATGTCTATAGTACAAACTTCATTCCTTGGCAATTAAATTCTTATGTTGTAAATCTCGTCTGTTCGGCACTTTCTCAATCAAAAATTTTGCTCAGATAGATGTATTGAGTACAACTTCGATTGTGATCCGTCACAATGTGGGTATAAACCTACACGGCGTACGTCATTATCGAGGTATATATATACAGTATATATATACAGGCGCGAATCCAGGTTAGGATCAAATAGGAACTAAACCATAGTCACTTCATCCAGTGTAAAGTAGGATTGAAGGCCATGAATTCACTTACAGCTTATAGGTTTCATAGGAGAACTAACACACACACGATCACAATAATATATATATATATATATATATATATATAGTTATTCGCGATATTTCGGTATATACGACCTTATTCTTGCTTCTAGAGGAAAAGACGCACACATTTAAACTGAACAAAAGACGAAGACGACGCATCAAGTTGGAGAACAATTGACTGCTATATAGCGCGTGGAACAATTGATAACCGTACAGTTTGGGATGGAATTGTGACAGGAAAAGGGTTGAAAATGCAGAGCAGACGGGAGGTTTAGAGTTTTGAAGGTTAAGGCCAGGGTTCATTTCGGCACTCAAACCATGAATAAGGGCACCCTCCCACAGACGGCGTGTTGAGGTGCTGGTCGTACGGGGTAAAATGTGTATTATGGCAACCAGGAAAGATAGGTCAAAATTATGTTGAGACTGTGTATAACGAGAGCACAACCTGTTTCCCCCACATAAAAGGCATCACACAACTTGCAGGTTAGGATGTATATTACATTGGAGGTGTGGCATGTACCCTTGGGATTTAGGGTGTACCGACCATTAGCAGTATTGATAGTTACTGTGGGTGAAGTGATGAAAATTGAGCAGGTCCTGCATCTGGGTCTCTTGCATATGTGGGCGAGGAAGGATTTGTACGGACCAAGATGTTTCTAAGATTAGGCGGATGCTTAAAAACTAATCTAGATTTGGTGGGGAATACTGAACTTGTGTCTGTGTCAAATTGGAGAATGTGGAAATGAGAGTGTAGGATTTGTTTGAACTTAGTTAGTTTAGGATGGAGTCCTGAAGTTTCCATCCTTACCACACCAAGAGAGCGATTCCTTTCTCCCTTGCATTCAGAGGACAACGCTTGGATTCCACCACCTCTCCTACTGAAACTTACAACCAACGCCTGCACGAGGTTCTAGTCACCTGTGGCTACCCACCAACCTAACCTTGTAACCAAACAGATTCGCCGTGCATCCTTACTTATTCAACCCACTCAGATCCCCAACTCACCGGCTCTAATCACCCAGTTCTATCCTAAACTAACCAAGGTCAAACAAATCTACACTCTCATTTCCACATTCTCCAATTTGACGCAGGCACAAGATCAGTATTCCCCACCAAACGTAGATTAGTTTTTCAACATCCACCTAATTTTAGAAACATCTTAGTCCGTACAAACCCTTCTTCGCCACCAGCCAAACCGCGCGGCGCCCATGCATGCATGAGACCCAGATGTAAGACCTGCTCCATTTTCATCACTTCTCCCATAGTCAGTATCAATACTGCTAATGGCCAATACATTCTAAATCCCAAGGGTACATTCCACACCTCTAATGTTATATACATCCTAATGTGCAAATTTTGTGATTCCTTTTATGTGGGGGAAACAGGTGGACATCTCAACGTTCGTGTTAATAACCATCGCCGCTTTTGCACTATTAACAAACCTGATGCCCCAGTCTCCTTACACACCGAGTGTCACAACACCAATTTTGACCTATCTTTCCTGGTTGCCATAATCCACATTTTACCCCGTACGACCGGCACCTCAACACGCCGTCTGTGGGAAGAGGCTTTTATTCATGGTTTGAGCGCGAAAATGTATCCTGGACTTTACCTTCAATAACTGTAACTCGTTTTTTCTGCATTTTCAACACTTTTCCTACCACAATCCTATCTAGTACTTACACGCTGGACAGTTGTCAATTGTTCCACACGCCACTCAGCAGTTAACTGTTCTCCAAACGATGCACGCATGCACCATCCGCTACTGTCGACCTAGTCTTTTGTTCTATCCACGTGTGTGCGTCTCTCTTCCTCCACAGCAAGTCTGCAGTATTAATACCAAAATATTGCAAAAAACTATGTGAAAATTAGTGTAGTGTACATGTGTGTGTTTATTTTTCTACGGAACAAATACGCTGTAAGTATCTTCCTTACTTTTTATCAAAATTTTACCTATATATATATATATATATAATATATATATATATATATATATATATATAAAATGGTAAAACAGGTAGAAAAATAGGATACTTACATGGTAGATTCTTGAGTTAGATGTACAATAACAACACATACACAATAGAAAAGCATTACGTTTCGCAAAAGCGTTTTCAACTGGTAGGAAAGAAAATGGACAGGTGCGGGACTGGTGTTGAGGAAACACCATATTGTAAACAGATGCAGGGTAATAGTGTAGCCGGTAGTGGAGGCGGGAAAATGACTATATGGGACGGAGAAAGAACCAAATGGAGAAGAAAGTGCGAAGGCTACTAGAAGCAGGTAAGGGGCTTCCTGAAGGAATAAGAGGGTACAGAATCAGAGGAGAGAGGGAAATAATAATAACAATGAAGGGAAGAACAAAGAAACAATATAGAAAAATTAAATAAAAGAGCAACTAGAGACGGAGCAAGGAAGAAGAAGACTTTGCGCTGCAGGAAATTACAGGCAGTTGAGGCCGGGTTCATGGTTGGCGGAAATGATAGAGCCATCTCTTTTTAACTGTGGCAGGTGAGTCAGGGTTCAGGATTCTGACTTAAAAGGTTACGTCAAAGGTGAAGCCGTAATAGGAAGTGTGTTCAGGTATGGGGAGGTGCGGAAGTTGATATTTGGAGGAGTAGCGATTGTTGTTGATGCGGTATGTTAGAGTAGTTTGAGTTTCGCCAACGTAGAAGGCGGAACATAGGTTACAGAGTAAGAGATAAACGAGGTTGGAAGATATGTAACTACCGGAGTGTCGGAAAGGGTACCTCTTGTGAGTGACAGGATGTACGAAGGAAAGACTGGGATCAAAAATAGGACAGGTTTTGCAGCGGGGTTTATTGCACTTGCCAGGTTTGTGGGGAGGGGGCGGGTTTGGTCCAGTTCTGGTGAGAATCTTGTTGAGGTTCGGAGGTCTGCGGTAGACAATTTTGGAACACGGCGGGAAACCTCTTTCAGTTTCAGGTGACGCAGTGAGTATGGGGGTGCCAATTTGAGGAGCTTTTGTAGGGCCTGAAGGCTGGGGTGGTACTGAGAGAGAAGGTTGGGAGCGGAGGGAGCTACGCGGGAAGTTCGGTTGAGGTTGGGATGATTAAATATAAGGTGGTAAAGGAAGTAGAAAGAAGGATACTTACATAGTAAAATGGTGAGACGGGAGTACATGAACTTCACAAACGCAATAGAAAACCGTGACGTTTCGCAGAAGGGTTTTCACATGATAGGAGAGAAAAAGGACAGAGCAGACTGGTGCGGGACTTGGGCTAAGAAGCTATGTTGCCAGACATATTTATCTGTTGTCAATAGATATATTCAGAGATCGTGTAAGTTTAAGCATTTTATCAAAGGGCCCCTTATTTTTTCCGCAGGCATGCCCCCAATTGCTTACCGCCGCCACTACTGTTAGCAGATGTCAGAGAAGTAGCGCGTAAAATTTGTGATAAGGCACATGAATGGATCAATTTTCCTGCAACTTCGAGAGAAATTGAACAACTTCCGCCGTTCTGGCGTTTATTTCCATCTTCCAACTAGTAATGGCCATTTTCGAAAAATGTGTTCTTCGATTTTCGAAAGTAGAGTTTTTCGAAAAATTTTCGTGTTTTGAAACTTTTTTGTTTTTCGAAAAAAAAAAATTGTTTTTTGTTTTCGAAAAATTGTGGTCATCCCTATTATAAAGCTCTTTACTTATAACAGAAAATAGTCCATGAAATTCGTTTTTTTTATAATAATAGTTTTCTTGTTCTTTTCTACAGTTGCCCTTTTAGGGGGTTCATCCCCCCCCCTTGTCCGACTTTCTTTCCAAAGGAACTTGACCTGTAATTTGAACCAATAAACAATCTGTGAAAGTTTCATCCGAATCGGTTCACGCGTTCGGCAGTTATCGTGAGATACACACACAGATAAAAATGCCGAGTCTCACTTCGCTCGGTCAAGTATTAGTATTAAGGTTAATGTAAAGCAACGATCTCCAACAAAAGATGGCAGCACTAGCTCCGTATATGTCTAATGTATTTTTGTCGTTGCACGAAATTTCAGTGCTGCTACTACAAATTCAAGCCTTAGGGAATTCTAACTTTCAGGGAAGAAAGTTCATAACTAATTCAAGAGTTCGATCAATACAGACTTTTAATTTTCTTTTCTGTTTTTTGTTGAAAGAGCTTCATTGTTATACGTTTTCATATTCACAACAACAATCAAGCGATTTCAACAACGAAGAAAAACGAAAATAAAAAATCGGCATTGATAGAACTCTTGGATTGGTTCGAATCGGATCACGCATTCGGCAGTTATCACGACTTGCGAGAGACACGTACACACACACACACACACAGACAACACAAATGCCAAACATCTCGACTAGAAGACAATTATATAAGAAGTATTGAAGAGTTAATGTAAAAATAAAATTAGAATTTACGAAATAAATTCATAAGTTCTAGAAAAAATAAACCATAGAGTTATAAAACTCCACTAGAGGTAGAACTTTCGCCACCGTCTACATGGGTTTTAATTCCTAGCATGGTGCAAGTTGAACATTCAACTGTTTCTCTGTTTGTTTGGCAGGAATGAAACAGCGAGCCGTGCGCTGCCTGGTATTATATAATTTGTATGTGCCACGCACGATCTTTTTATGAAGAAAAGAATTGAGAATTCGCATTAGACTTCACCTTAGTTAAGTTCAACACGTAAGATACAAACAATTCCTAATTAAATTGATCAATATAAGGTATAATTTAATATAAAAATCACTTACATAAAACGTTCTTGATAAATATATTTTATTTATGGCCTTTAGGCCGGAACGATGGCAGAAATGTATCGCTAGCGATGGCCAATACTTCGAATAAAATAGTTCTTAGCATTGTCACTGCCTTTTCTGTACATAAATTCCGGTTTCATATTTACGCACCTGGTAGACTAGAGGTGGGCATATGAGTTTCAATATTTGCTCTGTTGTCTATCTTCCGACACTAAGGAGTCACTCCAATATCCAGAAAGTTGCGTGCGAGATTGAACATTCTGTGGTAACTTCGCTGTTGAAAGCATGAAGGAACATATACACGCTCGAACACACACACATACATCATACATACATATATATATATATATATATATATATATATGCACACACACACACAGAGAGAGAGAGAGAGAGAGAGAGCGAGAGAATGAAGGGAACTAGCAGACGACCTTTCTGCAGAGTGGGAGAAGGTCTTGTCGCTTGCTCGCCACAAATGCCACCTTGTGGAAGAAATGCAAAGCTAGGAGGGGAGGAATGAGCAGAAACGTACAGCTTGCATTTGCCGTGCAGTCTCAAGTCTGATTGTATTAGAAATGCCAGTCTAACATCTAATGGAGGGGAAGGCTATGTAGCGAGATTACATGCTGTGTAGCGTTAAAGCATGTGCTCGTGAATTACAACACCAAGATTAAACTCTGAACTTGTGAAGTATATTTTTTTCTTCCTAAAGGAAACTATCGCTTATTTGAACTCCGAGGGATAGAATATTATTACATATTCTATGTTTTAGAATGATTGAATTAAAAATTAAATAACTTTAAGAAAGGGGGTATTGCGCAACGGAGCAAACAATAGCACCAACAACACTGACATCCATATAAAATCCTATACTCACTTTCAATTGTTTTGTAAACAAACGCTATAAATATGGATATTACAACCCGAAGATATTCTGTTTCAACCCACATATCTGAGTACAATTGTCCATAGATATTAGAATCTAAAAATAGTATTTATGTTTCCGACAATCACTCCCCTTAAAAATGAATGATCGTTAGTAGCCATACATTATATCATGTATTACTCTCGTAACATCTTCCTATGTAGCATCCATACAGCCTTTCTGTAACCACATTAACCATACCTCTCTGTTCTGGTAAAAGTTCTCATATTTTAAGTATTTTGTAAATTCAGATCCTTTGATCACGTTATCTAAATCTTCTAATGTTTTCCTGCTTGGAGCACTTTAATTTTGTATCAAATTTGTTTCAATTAACTCTGCTTTTGTTTCCATTTGCTCATTTGAATTCTCCACTGACATGACTTGTTTTTCACTTTTACCTATTGTTGCTATTTTTTCTTCTTTATTGTTAGGAAAATATTTGATATTGTATTGTGTAATTGAGGTTCAACAATACTTCGGATTAATTATTGTAATAATAATAATTGTTCGTATGGCGATGTATATTTGTTAGCTCTGATTTCTACTGGATTTCCGAATATGCTGCTATGAATAAAGATTAAAATCTGGACATTAACTATTCTATTTTATTGATCAAGTTTACAAGCATATTTCTTAGATTGGCAATTGGCGACGAGATCAACGTTTGGACCCACAAAGCAATATGGCACTTCGTTAAACTTTCAGATGTTTGATCCAATAGAAGAAAAGATTGACCAATACTTAGAACGTTTTGAAATGCATTGTAAAGAGCTTTTAGTACAACTTTTTGATTTTAAGTCGAATATTATTACCGAACGATACAAATTCCACCGTTTGTGTCAACAGCAAGGACAAGCTATGGAAGATTTTATTTCTGCTTTAAGAGCACAAGCTAATAAATGTAATTTTACATCCTTTTGTGATGCAGCATTACCAACGCAATTAATTTTCGGCATTTTGGACACATCGTTACGTAAGCGATTACTGGCTTCGGATGATTTGGTATTTGAGAAAAGCTGCTGAGATTGCTTCAGTTTGAATTAGTGGATATGGACAACAACATATTTTCTCAACGCTCCAACCATCCCCATTTGCATACTTCGGAAGTAAATTGGATTAGACTCACGGCAACCAGGAACAAGTGTACACGAATCAAATGAGTTGAGAGTGTATACCTGTAAGTTTTGTACTTATAAACATACTGGAGGCAATTGTCCAGCATATGGAAAAACGTGTTCGTATTGTGGAAAGAAAAATCATTTTCAAAAATGCTGTTATCAAAAGAAGCGTGAATTCCAGAGTAGATCTTCTAGTGGACACAATAACTTCAAAGAAATGAGTAATGGCAAGGATGTGAACCATATCAAGGATGATCAATTGAATAAAGTAGTTTCTCACATACAAGTGGCTTAAGATGCCTGGGATAATCTTTGGATTAATACCATTTCAGATTTAAACAATGCAGATCAATGATCAGCTTCCTTGATTCAGATAACTGTAAATGGTTTTGATATGACTGTGATGTTGCATACAGGTGCCTGTTATAACATCATTGACAAAGCTTCAGTCAGATTGAACCCTTGGAACTTTCTTTACACAATTTATTTAACTCACCATGTTCTTTCAGTAGAAGGTTTGACAAAGATCCCGCTAAGCTACAAACAACGTAATTTTTTGACAACGTGGATTACTTTCCGGCTGATCTACAATTTCCATTATTAGGTAGAACTGGTATGGATCAATTATTCGCTAATTGAAGACATAGGTTATTAGATTATGAGCTCGAAGATCAATTGAAACGTTCTGTTTCTTCAGTTGATGGTATTCGCGAATCTAACAATAGTTAGTTCCCATGTGTTGAGTACTTTGCCACAGTCTTCTCTTGTTTGTATGGAACAGCTCATGTACAGCTTAGATATGAACAGGAGTTCAATGGATATGCTCAACATTGTTTGGATACGTTGAAAATCACTCAAGATCGCTGCCAAGATTTAATAATACAAATGTTAAACATGAAAGACTCTAGTGAAATAACGACAATTTCCCATGTTGAGGACACGAAGCCAATGACAGACTTGAAGGATAAAATGGTTAATTCAGTAAGTTCACAGACAACATCAGATTGGTAAACCGGATCAACTTAACCAAACGCAATGTGAATCTCAACATAAATTGAATGATGCTGAACTAAAATTGGAAGCTATGATTATCAAGTTGGGTTATGATATGAACAGTGAGCTTTTATTTAGCTCCTCGGAAGGAAATTTGGCTGGATTGGTTGCATAAAGATTTATCCAAAGCCGAGATGCTACACTTATTATGAAATATTTTCACTTGGCATAACTTTTATTTATTTATTTCATTTTTTTTTTTGGAAGGGGGGGTGCTTCTTAGGGAAATATTAATGATATTGTATTGTCTAATTGAGGTTCAACAATACTTCGGATTAATTATTGTAATAATGATAATTGTTGTCATGGCGATGTATATTTGTTAGCTCTGACTTCTACTGGATTTCCGGATATGCTGCTATGAATAAAGATTAAAATCTGGACATTAAATATTCTCTTTTATTGATCAAGTTTACGAGCATATTTCTTAGATTGACAATTATTAGGTTGTGTTATTATATCTTTAACCTTGTCCATATTCGGCTTTTCTAGTACCCAGTTCTATAAAGCAATCTATTTTTTAGATATTTGGTTTATAGTTTCCTGCAATTGTTCTACCAAATTAGCTATTTTCTTCACCTCATTGTTTTGATTGTGAATGTCTAATTTAGTTTCCTAAGTGTCGTTCTTATTATAATATTTACGCATGAAAGTATTTTTATTCTCTCTACCATATGTAATTGTATCAACTTTGCAGTTTATATGAGGAAAACACTACAAAAGCCTGTGTTTCCATGTTACACACAATCTGTCTAATCCAGGTCTTCCTAAAATTGCATACGATAATGGCTGTTCCGAAACTAACCATTTAATGGAAAATATATTGTTTCTAAAAATATATGGTGTAGTAAAAAGTAATCCATTATTTTGCCAATAGATGGCTTCAGCCAATAGATGGATCTGTATCTCGCGTTGTATAAGTCCGATCGGGTTCAACGAGATGGCGTTCAAACGATGAGATTGCGTACTACAAACACTGTTCAGATAGTTGTGATGAGTTGACTCAGTGTTGTGTGAGCGCGCGTCAAAATGGACACTAGCAAAGAGAAAATACGCTATATTTTACAGTTTTTCTTCGATAAAGGCGAAAACGCAAGCCAGGCGGCTGCAAATGTGAATAGTGTTTATGGTCCTGATACTGTAACAGCCAATCACGCGCAATTTTGGTTTCGTCGATTCCGTTCCGGTAATTTTGACGTCAAAGATGTACCACGCACTGGAAGGCCACGTGTCGAAAATGTCGATAAAATCATGGACATTGTCGCGTCCGACCGTCATGTAAGCACTGTTTCGATTGCCCAAGAGCTAAACATTGCACAAAAAACCGTGTGGAACCATTTGCATAAGGCTGGATACACAAAGAAGCTTGATGTATGGGTGCCACACGAGTTAACGCAAAAAAACCTCATGGACCGAATTTCCATCTGCGAATCGCTGCTGAATCGCAACAAAAGCGACCCATTTCTGAAGCGGTTATTGACTGGTGATGAAAAGTGGATCACTTACGACAACGTCACGCGAAAACGGTCGTGGTCGAAGCGCGGTGCGCCGGCGCAAACGGTGCCCAAGCCAGGATTGACGGCCAGGAAGGTTTTGCTGTGTGTTTGGTGGGATTGGCAGGGAATTATCTACTATGAGCTGCTCCCCTACGGCCAAACCCTTAACTCGGAACTATACTGTCAACAATTGGATATTCTGAAGGCAGCAATCGCCCAGAAGCGCCCAGTTTTGGCCAATAGGAGAGGCATTGTGTTCCACCAGGACAACGCCAGGCCACACACATCGATAGTGACTCGCCAGAAGCCCTGGGAGCTTGGTTGGGAGGTTCTTATGCATCCACCTTATAGTCCGGACCTGCACCGAGTGATTACCATCTGTTCATGTCCATGGCGAACACGTTTGCTGGTGTAAAATTCGCTTCAAGAGGGGCTTGTGAAAATCGACTGTCTCAATTTTTTGCCAATAGGGACAAGGGCTTCTATGAGAGAGGCATCATGATATTACCTTCCAAATGGCAACACGTTATCGAACAAAACTGCGCATATGTGACCTAAATCGGATCATTCTAACTATGGTAAGTCAAGCCTTCAATGTCATGCAAAAATAATGGATTACTTTTTACTACACCAGATATATGGAAGTATGACAATACCCGTTATTTGAATAGGTTTATTATTTATGTCCCTCACTGTCAATGAAATCTGCTGGCTTTCAGGCTCAACCTACATCTGATCTAAAAGTTGTTTATTGCTAATATTTTGACACGCTCCCGTATCAATTAAAGTATCAATTTGATGTTGATGCAGACGCAAAACAATAGACAAAGCTGGTGAGTTTTCCGAATCGTTAGGATTTTCTATACAATTTATCCTGAAGTCATCTAAACCTACTCCAAATTGAATATCATTAACATTTGTATCAGGACCATTTTCTGATATGTTTTGTATTCTTTGATGATTGTGTTGATTTTCCGTAGTATATGTTTGCTTTGTATTCTTACATCGTATTTTGAAATGTCCAATGCCTTCACATTCCAAACATTTCTGTTTAAATGCAGGACAAGCACCCCTTGCATGATTTCTCACACAAAAATTGCAGTTGGTAATTTGCCTGTCTACTTTTGACCAGCCTGTATTTTTACTCCTAGTCACCCCAGTTCGCGCTATTACATTTATTTCATTTCCGTTTGCTGATACATTTCGGAATCTACTTGACAGCAAATAACTATCTTTTTCTACAGTTTCATGTGTTAAAGCGATGTTCACTGCCTTACCAAAGTTAAAAAATTATCTGATCTGTAAGCGTCTCCTCTAAATAATTTCCGAAATTACATAGCGTTGACTTTCTCAGAAAACCAATATATTCCTCTAGAGATTGACCTTCCTGTTGTACTGATTTGTGGAACACAAATCGTTCAGTCCTAAAGTTCTGTTTTGGCCGATACAGTATGATTACTATGTCTTGTAACTCTACGAACGTTAACTCTGGCAATACTTAGGACTACATTCCTGTTGCATTCGTTCAAATACCATACTATCTACGGATGTTAGTAAAAGTGCTGCTTTTTTTTATCTTCCTTGATTTTGTGAACCAAGGAATGCAATAAAAATCGAAATAAATAACTTTCTTTATTGTCCTTCCTGCCATTGAAAGCTTGAAAATTCAAGCATAAATCATACACATGAGTTCGCTCTTTCTCGTCGCCAAAAATGTTAGGGGTTTTATATTTATATTTAACAAAGAAATAAATGTATATTTTAAATAAAAACAACAGAAGTTACTGTATTTACTTGTTAAGTTAGTTAACGTTATTCGGTTATTTTAGCTAATATATCCTTCTGTACGTGATGTCTAAAGTAATAGATTAAGTAGCATTAGGTTAGTGTTTATTTGCTCATTTTATTAGCGAGCATTCCAGAAGATTCAATTCAGTGCAACCAGTCAACAAACTAGCTTTCATGCAGTTCATTATTAAGTACTCATGCATCAATTAAATACATAAAACAGCTCATAATTAACATGTAAGTAATCCAGGATATACAAATTAGGTTTCTTCATCATAGCTAAATACATATGAAAATCATTGCTTTCTTACGTACAAATAGTGCATTGATTGTTAGATTCATGCAAACATACATAACACAAATATATATTTCCACACGAAAAGTATTACCTTCATTCTCGTAAGTTCCATATATGCTGTAACAATTACATTATTATTTCCAGAACCCCAAAAGCAATTAATTTTCGAATTCCAAAATACAATCTTAATTACACCATAATCATTTCAGCACATCCTTATAAAATCATAGACTCACTTTCAATTGTTTCGTAAACAAACGCTATAAATATGGATATTACAACCCGAAGATATGCTGTTTCAATCCACATATCTGAGTCCAACTTTCCATAGATATTAGAATCTAAAGATCTTTCCGACAGTTTACTTTTTAGGTTTTTCATGTTCATAAGTATCATGAAAAGTATTTGAATATAAGTTATCTACCGATGCTACAGCCTAACTGCTTCGTAATTCGTATCTGCATATCTGGCCAATATTAAACCTGATGTACCGAATATAATGCTTAAAATAGTTAGTGTTGATTGTTCCCTATAATGCAAGTTTATCTCGTTCGATTTCCGCTGCAGACATCTAGATTCTCGGTGATTATTACCCCGTATCGTGAGAACCGCTTCTTGAATTAAAAGAATCTAGAAAACTGGTCAACGAAGTAGTGAACCTTAGTCAGATAAAACAGCGATAGAAATTGACGTACTAACTACGTATTATATGTCTAATCAAAAGTTGTCTTTGCCATCCTTTGCTCGACATGGCTACTCGTTACATAGTTCAGTTTAAGACTACCAAACATGCAGCCATATTGTAAGTTGTGCCAATTACTTGGCTGTACTGAACGTAGTTGTTTCAATTTACTGTATAATTATAGTAACGTATCGCACCCCGGCAATAATACTGTCACATCTCAAAACTTGTCAATTTTGAGGTATTTACATATTCAGACTCTGAAACAACACTCAGGCGATATAACTTTATAACGTACCTCTTCTACAAGCCACATGAGAGCGCTATTGCCAGTATTTTACAACACCAGTAAAATATTGCCGGGATGGCACCTTCAACATAGGCCCTGGCTTACACCTTCCCGCATCCTTCACCCCCTCCCCTCTATGTCGGCCTGAACCTTAGAAAGGTCATAAATAAAATTCAAATTCCCAGTAAAATATCTGTATCCGTCCTCGATACTGGCACTACTTTATATTAACACAATATCACAATAATGACGCTGATCAGCAAGAGAAAACTTTGAAATGTAACATTGTTTAAGCAGTATCCTGTTACTATTCTCTCTTGCTTTTCATTTTAACTTACAAAATTATCCAAAACTAACTTTTTTGAGTTGTGAAAGTGTTATGGGCCCTTATGTTGAATCCCCCTCTTGGTCCCCATGCGTCTCAGTCCATCACTGATCATGTCAGTTGCGTATCAGCTTTATATTTCTTCATCAGACAAAGACCTAAACCTCATATCTCAACCATAACTTTGATTCTAAATTTAGTCAACCTAATTCTCGCCAATAACAATTAAACTTTTGGGAAGTACTACCTTCAGTTCAAAGACAATGTAATGGATACGAGAATGACTCCTTCCTGTGTGCCAAGCTAATCATGGGTAAGCTTAAACATGATTTCCTACAAACCCAACCCTTGACTCTGCTTCTTTGTATCTGGTTCTTAGATTATATTTTCGCCAGATGCCCGCGTGATGATGTAGCCTAACAAGTTCGTAGAGCGACTGAACCAGTTTCGTGTTGTTACATGGTCCATTTCAAACCTTAAAGCCACATTTCTTGGCATGGACATAACTCTACAAAACAACACCCTCACCACTTCCGTTCACAGAAAATGAATCCATTGTTTGCAATTTCTACATTATTCAAGTTCCTATCGTTACAATATCAAAAACTGTTTCTTTCTCTGTTGTCCATACAAGACAGCATCAGTCAGCACCTGTGCAACCGAAATGTACAACCATCGCCTCCAGAAGTCTGGTCAACCGAGGCTGCCTAGTTGGCCTTCTAACCAAGCAGATCCGAATTGTTTCCCTACATATACCAATCCAAATCCACCAGCCCTAATTACTTAGTTCCATTCCGAACTAACCAAGATAAAATCAGTCGTGCACTCCCACTTCCGCATTCTCTAATCTGACCCAGAAAATAGATGAGTATTTTCCGCTAAGCTGAGATGTTTTTCATTCCCTCCTCTCCTTAAATTTTAGAAACAGCTTGGTTTGTACGAATTTTCCTCCCATTTCCAACCCAGATATACAACCTGTCCCATCCTCATCACTTGCTCTTCCGTTGCCATCAGCACGGTAGCCACTACATCCTAAATGCCAAGGGTACTTGCCATACTTATAATTCTGTTTACATCCTCATGTGCACATTCTGCGATTCCTTTTACGTGGGGAAAACAGGCGAACCTTTGAACGTTAGAATTAACTATCTCCATTTTTGCACCATTAACATACCAGATGCTTCAATCTTCTTATACACCCAATCACTGAACACCGGTTTGTTCTGTCTTTTCGTTTGTTGTAATTCACATTCTGCCTTCTATGACTAACACATCAGCGCGCTGATTTGCGAAGGAGCCTTCATTCAGCTGCACACTTCTTACAGCACTTCCTTATCTCTTCCTTTTAGTTTTACTTTCTATGTATTTGATAAAGATGTATTGGCATGAGCCTCCATTGATGAGCACGCGGATATTCTCGAACTAGGGCTTTTACGCATGTGATTTTTAGATAAACTACAATGAAGACTTAGATACCACAATCCTAGTTTTCGAGAAGAAAAAGACTACGTGCTTTCACGTAGAAACTAAATGGACAAACTACATAATATAATTTTTAACATTATTGAACACATTTACAACAAGAATCGTGCAACCATTATGTGAGGTCTTCCGAATACTGTACAAAACTGCATTAATGACGCTTTGTCCAAAATTGAACTGTTCTGGCTCTCAGGTACAGATATAATAAAGGCTTGTGTGGGGCCACGGTGGCTCAATGGCAGAGCGTTCACCTCTGGTGTTTGGGGTCATCGGTTCGATTCCTGCTCGTTCCATGTGGACTCTGTGGTGGACAAACGCCGTGTGCGTGGACTTTCTCGGGTTCTCCCATTTCTTCCCACTTACTTTATTCCACCAATCATTCCATCATTATCCATCCGGCCTAAGCCAAGCCTTAAAAATTAAGTTCAAATTAAAGTAAATGCTCCCAACAACAGTCAATATTGCATTGAAATTTATCGTAAATGTAACCTCGTTAAAATTCTAATCATTACTAGTACAAATATTTACTCAGTGTTTACTTGAGGTCAAAATACACGAACCTTGTGTAGTTGCCACATGTAATTTCAACTTCATAGACTTTTGACATTTGATTTTTTTTCCCCTCCTCTCAAGTTTACTTTCATAATATTGTTCATGTGATACATTTTTGTTTTTAAGGACACTGAATTTCCTGGCGTGGTGGCACGACCGATAGGAGAATTCAGGAGCACAGCAGATTACCAATATCAACTCCTGAGATGTAATGTGGACTTACTAAGGATAATTCAATTAGGATTGACATTTTTAGATGAAAATGGAAAGGCGCCAGCTGGTTACTCAACATGGCAGTTCAATTTTAAATTCAATCTTGCGTAAGTATACAATCACAAGGTTGAGCGCAACGACTTTCGTAACAACTTACTAAAGCAGTTCAAAAACAATAAATTGTGGTTCATTAAAGCTGACAAAGGGAATAAATACGTAATTCTAATCCAGGAATACTATAGACAGAACTTGCAACAAAATATCTGGGCAAGGCTATGAAACACTCAATAAGAACCCTATTAACAATATAGATACAAAAACACGTAAATTGATAAAAAAAAATCACTTATTTTCGATAATAATCTTGCTAAATAAATTGATAATTTGTGCACCATCCATTCCCATTATATGTAGCCTTGTAAAAATCCATAAAAAGGAAGTACCATTCAGATTAGTCATTTCCGGTAGACAACACCCAACCTATAAACTAACCAAATGGTTGGTAAACTTATTGGATAAACATAGGAACCAATTTAAACACACAGTACAAGATGCCATCGAAGTCAATGAACAAGTTACTTTCTTTGTTCACGCGCACAGATTAAAAATGGCTTCCATCTATATCGTAGATATGTTTTCACCCATACCGACAGGTCGCAATATCGTGCGCAGAAATAAATACACAGACTTTGAAATACAAGAAATTATGCAATTAATTACTCAGCTTTTGCTTACATAATAATTTGTTAAGTTTGAAGACCATTTTTATAAACAAAACAGTGACAGTCATGGGAAGTCCCATGTTCCCTATACTGTCAAATATAGTTATGAATCATTTTGAATGTGAAATTTTAAATAATCCGGAGTTAAAAATTATGTTGACGACACGTTCATTCTTTATTGGGGAGACAAACAAATAAATTACTCCTTGTAAAGCTAAACAGTACATTAAGTTCACAAAAGAGCTAGAATCCAATGGCGTTATTAGTTTCCTAGATTTACAAATATATAGACAAAATAATACATTTCAAACTACAGTATCGGAAACCTACCTCAGGGGAACAATATATACACTTTAATTGAGGCCACCCTGCACAAATGAAATATAATATTTGACTTAATTTCTTTTTTACGTGCCCTCAACTTTTGCACAACCAGAAAAGATTTAAACACAGAAGTTGACAAAATGGATACGATACATACACACTGTTGAAATGGTACCAGCGCGCTCAATCGAAACATTTTAGCAGAAAAACGAAATGTGAAGAGAAAAAAGAATATAAAACATGGATAGGTTTGCCCTTGTACCAACATGTTACCGACAGACTGAAAACCGATTTTACCAAAAATAAGTTGAAACCCTCTATGAACTCCCGAAAACATTGAATAAAATTTTTACCCAGTTTAAAAGTTACTCTGTTCCGAAAAACAGGTTGTGAAGTTTACCAGATCATTTGCCAGTGCAAGGACGAGGATATCGTAATGACCAAGCGGAACCTGAACACCAGGGTTACGGAGCATATTAGAAATGCCAAAAAGAATGAATTTCCTACATCTGGCGTCTCTCAACACCTGAAAACTACCACACATGAAATAGCCGATACCAAAATACTCTATAAATTAGATCCATAAAGAACGAATGGTTTAAGAAAGCATCGTTAATCACAACAAACAACCTGCATTAAATTTATATCAAGGCTTGTTAAATAAATCGTGATTTGATATAATAAATAAAATGCAATAAAACATCATTATAATTTTAAATAATTTATTTTAACACTTTTACACATAACTTTCCATATATAACCAAATATGCAGTTGTGCAACCAAGTCTTTCTATTTTAGTATTGGCAACAACATTCCATTTCGCAATACACTGTGGCAATATTGCACCTACCTTGTTGAACGCCATATTTTATTTCACCTCCATGGAACACTGACAAATACCATCATTTCGGACGGCTTCATTTATTCCCACAGTATTTTACCCTACCTTTTTTTTCACTTGATGAAGCCGAGTATTGTTTGTAATTGCCATTTTGTTAGACGATTCGATGGCAGATACAAAAGTATACGAAGTTGAAGGTAAGCTTAGAATTTGATCCTCCTCTTGCACAGCCTGTAAGATTAAATTTCTACATTTAAAGTACTTCAATAGCCACAAAAACTTCTAATCTATGTTTAGTTATGTAGTACACTCTGAAGAAGGAAGTTGCGTACTTCCGAAACTGTTACGCTTTGGTTTCTTTTTGTGGTTATTAAAGTATAATCAGCCTTGTCAGATAGCTTTGTTTTCTTTATTCAAAATGGATACAAGGCCAGGTTAAAATACTTATTTCAGTTATCATTAATTGGCAGTTGAAGTTGCGCACGTACCAGGTTGATGCGAACAATAGCATGATTAAAATAGTAGGTAGATGTTAACTGTGGATTAATGTATCAGGAAATTATCTCGTTAATCGTACTTCCGTTTCCCTTAAATGGCTATTCCATACTTTTGAAAGAGTATTCTTGTTCGGTTATAGCAAATTCTGTGTTACGTACTTTGTCAATACATCGTGTCCATTGAGGTTTAGTTACCGAGCCGCCTAGCTCAGTGGTAAATCGTTGCCGTAGCATTTGGGAGGTCATGGGTTCGATCCCGGCGGTGTTTCCTCAGTCACACCAGGCAAATGCCGGGATGGCACCTTCAAAATAGGCTCTATCCGACACCTTCCCGAATCCTTTCCCCTCCCCTATCCCGGCCTGAGCCTCAGATGCCTAAAGGCCATAAATAAAATTCAATTGCAATTTAGTTGGTATATTTCGTGTATTATGGTTTGCCGAATGCTGTAAGACTGTGGAGAATGTAAGTTGATCGAAATGTATTTTCGTACTAAAAATAATTTAGAAATGTAGAATAGGATCGCTCAATGTTTTCCATAAATGCTGACTGCGATGTTGTTTCTGACCGAGGGAGCCAGAAAGCGTGATTATTAGATGTGTTAAAGATTTTCAGTTTATTTGAACTACTCTATAAACATATACCGTATTATTCCATTTTAATATCTTGAAGAGTTTTTGTAGTACATGTGGTTATCTCAAACATTAGATATATGTAAATATCTCGGGTGGGAAGCGATTTGCTGTTTTTGAGTAATTTGAAAGAATTGAGGGAAAGTCATTATTAATAATTCTAATACATGTCTTGCTCTTGATGATGTATGTGTTTCTTGAAGAAAGTAGATCCGCTGTTGTGTATTTAATTTCTTCATTTAGTGTTCACAGTTTATGAGTGATAATGTAACGAAGTGAACTTTTTACCAGAGTGCCATATTTGATGTGATTGACAACGTGTATGATTTTGATCTGTTGTGATTATTTGAGTCCTAGATGAGATGACTGGAATTGACTTCATAATGTGTATTCTTCTTTTTCAGGGAAGACATGTATGCACAAGACAGCATTGACCTCCTTCAGAATTCGGGGATTCAGTTCAAGAAGCATGAAGAAGAAGGAATTGATCCTCTTGATTTTGCAGAACTTTTAATGACTTCAGGGATAGTACTGATGGATAACATCAAGTGGCTATCATTTCACAGGTAAGGAAGTGATGCATAGATGATGGGATATATTATTGTGTTGTTAGGAGAGTTATAAACAATATACTTTGCAATCAATCATTCGCAGAATAAACAAATTCTAGAATTATCAAATAATTAATATTATAGTCCTGCCTGGACACGTTGATTTAAAAAAAAAAAAAAAAAAAAATCTTTGGCTTCAACAAATAAAGCTGGGAAGCTTTATACCGTCGCTCTATCTGTCGACAACTTTCAACTAAGGAACTACTAGAGCTACAAAGATGGT
The DNA here is from genome assembly GCA_022664845.1 of Lepisma saccharinum. Taxonomy (NCBI): domain Eukaryota; kingdom Metazoa; phylum Arthropoda; class Insecta; order Zygentoma; family Lepismatidae; genus Lepisma; species Lepisma saccharinum. The sequence continues at coordinate 37,531 of JAGDQP010005940.1, read as the reverse complement.
TAAGATTTGTAAAGGTATCTGCGAGCCATGTAGATAATCTGTCTATCCCTTTTTCCATCGACAACTTTCAACTCAGGAGCTATTAGCTATGAAAGTAGTTGAGGTGTCATTGCCGAAATCAGAGCCACATAGATCATTTCTGTCCGTCCGTCCACAACTTTCAACTCAGAAACTACTAGGGCTACGAAGGTGGTTGAGGTGTCGTTCGATAGGTCTGGGCGAGACGAGCAACTCAAGAACTACTAGGGCTGCCAAGGGGGTTGAGGTGTCGTTCGATAGGTCTGGGCGAGACGAGCAACTCCAGAACTACTAGGGCTGCCAAGGGGTTGAGGTGTCGTTTGAAAGTTCTCAGAGAAACTAGGTCAGAGCTATTCGTAGAATGTCGGTCTGTCCGTCAACAACTTTCAACTCAAGAACAAGTAGGGCTACGAAAGTGGTTGAGTTTTTCGAAAGGTCTTGGCGGAACATTTCAGACAACACGTAGATAATGTAAATTGAATGCTCGCTGCTGAAGCATGGCGGTAGCACATTGGGTTCCGCCTTACTTGTTTTACTTATTTGGAAATTCTAGATGTTGGCACGCTATTTACATTATGGACATTAAACAGATTCTTCCAAAAGTTAATATTTCGGGATAGTGAAAAAACGTGCAAGTTGCAACTACAAAAAGTAAAGTTGCTTATGCACTATCCCGAATATCTAAGTCATTGAATAAAATATCTAACTCAAGAGATGTAACCGTGAAAAAGAAGTTCGTACTAGGTATTGGACCTCTGCGTTTTTGCCTAATTTAATAGCAGCTGATCTTCAAAAAACAATTAAGCCTTTGAATATTAACAACATTGTACAGATTTCCATGGATGGCGCTAATGTGAAGCTAAAGTTTCTAAACGATTTGAAGGCGTTTGCAAAGGAGATGAGAGTGATGCTACCGTTCTACATTTGGAACGTGGTGTACATACTGTACATTTTGTATTTAAAGCTACAATTCGCCGCAGATTTTACCGTTTAAGTCACAAAATGCAAATTTTACAGGAGGAAGGAAAACCCACAATAAATTTGTGTTTAAGTTTGGCATACGCCGAATTACTCTAGAGAAAAGGAAGAACTGAGTGCCTTCACAGAATGCGAGTCGAAACATGCAGAAAAATCATTTTTGCCTAAAGTGGCTGTTAGGCAGCATTGTAAAGTCGGGGGGCGAATTATGGTTACTAGTTGGAATATTATAGTTTTTGCGGGCCTCATACAGTCTATTTAAGGATTCACCAGTAGGGCGAGGCAATTTATTTATTGCACTCAGTCGGACTCGGAACTATCACCGTTGAAATTCTGTGTTATTCGTTGGAAAACTCCGATGTCGCTCAAAGAGCCATCGGTATGCTTCCTAATTTAAGAGTTCGTTAACTTTGTTAGGAAACAAAAATCTTTCTGGTAGTTCAAGGTCGTCGAAACGCACTGCGGTGAAAATTTACTTGGGAGCTAAATTAGCGTTCTTAAACACTGTTGCACTCGATGTAGACCAATTCTTAAGAGAATTCCAATCAAATTGGCCTTTATTACCGATTTTGTACTCAAGCCTTAAATCTGTAATGTATGCAGTTAGGGGACGCTTTAAGCCATCAGCGGTTGAATTCTCCAGTGATTTGGAAAATAAAGAATTACGAGAAATCGTTCTTGAATTTTCCTCTAAAGTAGAAATTCGGAAGTGTAAGGGACTGACAAATTTGCAGATTCTTAAATTTAGAAATGATTGCATTAATAAACACGTCACACAAAAGTAAATCATTTTACCACAACTGTGCCGTTCAATTTTGATTATCATTTTCAATGCATTTGCAAAGCTTAAATTGGTCTAAGCGTAAGCGTAGTTTGTAGGTTTCTAACGGTAGTTAGAAAACATCTTCAACTATATATGGACCTTCATACAAATTTAGTAACTTAAACATAAATGTAGTGATCGAAGTCACTCCTGGAAAACCTTGGAATTTTATAAATCTGTTAAACTCAGGGAAATCTGTAATTTGTGAGGGAAACTCAGATAAATTTTAGATGGACCTGTCTACAATAAGAGCACTGCCCCGGCAAGGCGGGAGGTCGTGGATTCGATTCCCACTGCTAACCGGACTTTTTCAGTGTTAAAATCATGTATTTTAAAGAAATTATCTTTTTTTTTTTTTTCACTTGTGAAATACCAATAATGTACAAGATGCTTGGACTGGGTAGTGGTGGGATTAAAAAATGTAATTGCGTATTATTTACATGTTCCACTATACTAAAAACTCGGGGAACTTGAAAAACTTATTATGGAAAATTTGGAAAATTCAGGTAATTTCAAATCACAAAATTAGTAGATACCATGATTACTCTCTTTCGTTTATCGTGGATAAGATCTTTGATAACAGATAATATCTTCGACGTATTATGTGAAGGGAATACGTTAAGGAAGGTCTCATGAGGTGTATAATGGTGGCAGTGCTCATCGTTTGGTTCAAGAAGTGAACCACTTCCATGACTTGCAGATGGCCATGCATTTCTATTACAATCCTGTCCGTAATACCTTGTATTTTTAAATGGTAATTAATAAATTGTCCATCATTCTCCAAATGAACCCGGGCTCTATGAAGTACATCGGCCAACCAGTTCTTTCTCCCATATAGAAGTTGCAAGTCGGCAATCCTGTAAGAAGAGAAGTGACTTCCTTTTTGTGCTAGACGTTAGCCACTGAAGACATTGGTGGTCTGTATAAACTATGGAAGTGGACAACCTCTTTAAACAACTCAGGGAATTGATATGGTGCAAAAGTTTGAAATACATCATTTCGGAGAAACCATTATGTAGTGATGTGTGCTTAGGTTTATACCTATAGATTTGTTCCTATATATTCCTATCAGGCAAAGGCAGTCGTATTAGGCTATTCATCCATCGTCAGTTGTTCTCTCGTAGTTCTTGCACAGGAAGTGTTTGTTCTACAGCTAGAGAATGTAATATTATCTATTAATACCAAAAGTTAAATAACAGTCGTAGATAGACTACTTTAAGTATCATAATCTATATTCTGTTTGATTCTTACATATAATAAATATGTGGCAGATAGTTCAGAGTTAAACCGGTTACCATTTAAATACAAACTTTTTCAGTCGACAATAAATATCCAATATCCTGGTATACGAACTTTTCTAGGAAAAGAACTGTAAAACAATATATTATCATAACTAATAAATAAACAATATAAATATTTTATTTATCGTCTTCTTCCTTTATTGATATTCTTTCTTCTTGTACTGGCCTATCCCAGCATCTCACTCCCGCTCCCTTTAAGGAACAACACACTGGTATGTTCATTCGGATGTTCGCTACACGATGTTCGAACAAGTCCTCCATTTCACCATCCAATGTTAAAAATACTTAATGACTATTGCGGTTCTTGATCAAACCACTCAACCGTACCATCGTGCAGGCCACTCTGCTTTCTCCGTTGGAGCCGCTCAGGTCCAGTCAGCCATATCATCGTGCAGACCACTCCACTACCTTAGCCAGAATCGCTCAGATCTATATCTAGAAGTACATGAGAACCATCCACGTCAAAGAAATTCACAAACTGTTCCCTTTTGCAGGCCTTTCTGCTTACTTCGTCAGAGCCGCTCAGGTCAGATCTTCCATATATCAAATCAAACAACTAGCGCAACGAACTAATTAACATTCCCAAATCTTCCATAATACTTAGACCTTACATTCCAACCATTCTCAGCTGCATCCTACCATTGCTGCGGCATTGCAGGAGATTGAAATACATCATTTCGGAGAAACCATTATATGGTGATGTGTGCTTAGGTTTTTATCTATAGATTTGCTTAGGTTAGATTTGTTCCTGTCAGTTAGATCAGGCAAGGCAGTCATATTAGAGTATTCATACATCAACAATTTTTCTCGTATTTCTTGTACAGGAAGTGTGTGTTTTGCAGCGAAAGAATGTAGTAATATCTATTAATACCGAACAGCCACAGATAGGCTACGTGTGGTCATCTATATTCTATTTGATTCTTAAATATAATAAACATTTGGCAGATATCGGCAATACATATCTTGACATACAAACTTTTCTTGGAAAAGAACTATGAAACAATATACGATCATAACTAATATAAATTAACAATATAAATATTTTATTTATCGTCTTCTTCCTTTATTGAAATTCTTGCTTCTTTTTTCTTGTGCGGGCCTA
>JAGDQP010005940.1:8892-33299 GCA_022664845.1 Lepisma saccharinum | reverse complement strand
TTGCATTTATCGTGTTCTTCCTTTATTGAAATTCTTGCTTCTTTTTTTCTTGTGCGGGCCTACCCCAGCTTATGGACTATTGCGAGACGTCACTAACTCGGTGATAGCGTAAACCTTCTCATGTTTTTTCATACATCTGTTGGTGAGCTGTATTATAGCTTTATTCTCTGGTTCTCTCTGGCCAAATATACTCGGCTATACCAATTGTTGAGGCATCAAACAAAATAAATAACCACCGGCGTTACAGACCGATAGGTCCTGAGCTTGCCCCAACGCCCTCTGTTCGCGCTTGGTGGAACTGCATCCACCTGAGTGACGGCAGTGTGGTCAGCATTGCGCATCATCTAGCCACGAAAAAGGGGTATTAGGAGCTTTCTAAACCGAGTGGCCGTCACGTCTTTATTCACGTGACTCCCCAGTTTCCCTCACGACGCTGGGTGGACGCCGAAAAGTGAGACTCCAGGCGGGAATTGAACCCGGGACCACGCGCCCATGAGTCCAACGCTCTAACCACTAGACTATGGAGCCCCATAATTGTTGAGACATAGGTCATGTAAAATTGTTTGGAAAAATCGGGTTGAACTAGGGTGATGGTATGAATCACACTATCCTTCAATTGATAGTAAATGCCTCTTCCTCCACCTCATATCCATTCTCTTGTCTGTTTCAAGTTCTGATCGAGAGGTGAAGCAATTTTATAACAGTGCAAGAAGAATTTAGTCTTCCAATTACAAAGACCAAGCTGCGGTGCAAAGCTTTTCGGGTATACAGTCTAGGATAGTTATGAATAGATTATAGTTTATCGTATTCACTGACTTCATTCTCAGATACTAGGGGCCGTATTCAGAGAACTCAGTAATCACAAGATAATCTCATGATTAGTTAGTACTGTGGTAACACCATACTAACTTTTCCTATTCAGAAACACAGATTACTAACTTTAGTTACTTACTAACTAATCTCACGCTAATTAGTACAATGATCTTGAGTGATAAACTTTTCAGCGTTATAAGGCCAGAATTGCGCATACGTAGTTGGTTACAGGAGAAGGAAAAAATAATATTTTCTTCCACAGTGAGATAAAATTAATTATACGAGTGATAAGACTACTTTGGCTTACGCTCGACTCGTTCCGTTGTTCATAAATTAAAAGCTAAAATGATACTCTAATGCTTTGGATAACCATCAGAGTAAAACAAATAAATGTTCTTGCATAATAAAGCAATTTCTAATATATTTATCCTATTTAAATCCTGCCGAAATCGTGAGACTGTGTTCCACCTTAGTAGAAAGGATTCATCATTAAGAACAGTATTTTTCAGGCGGTTCAGAAAATAGAATTCGTAAACGAAAGACTAGCGTACGTTACGATAGTACTCGATGGGGCAACACGGTTTTAATAAATGTCTATGCTCCGACCGAGGTGGCTAATGATAACGACAAAGATATATTCTACGATGAGCTAGAAACGCTTGTTTTACCGATTACGGAAGTATAATTCGGAAATTGTGTTGGGTGATTTCAGTGAAAAGGTAGGGAGGGAAGAAAAATATAGACCTACTATAGGCAAATACATCCTTCACGAAAAGACTAACTACAATGGAGAAAGACTGATAACTTTCGCGATTTGAGAAACCTACTGGTAAAGAGCACGTACTTTGAACACAGACATACACAAATACACATGGGTATCTCCGGATGGCAAAACTCTCAACCAGATCGATCACGTATTAGTAGATAGACGAAGACACACCAACATAATGAACGTTAGGTCGTACAGAGGAGCGGAAGATGACACCGACCATCAATTAGTGATCACAAAAGTAAGGGAAAAGTTATGCATCGCGAACAGAGAAAGCAAGGGATCAAAACAACAGAAATTCGAAGTTCAACGATTAAATAATCCGAACATAGAAGCAGATTACTACCTCGAACTCTCAAATAGGTTCGAAATCTTAGCCGACTCGAGTAATAATAATAATGAAATGGATGTAAGATGTGGGAGACAATTTGTGATACAGTTCAGAGCGCAGCGAAGGAACGCGTAGGTGAGAAGAAACAACAGAAAAACAAACCTTGCTTTGATGAAGAATGCCTTAAGCTTCATGGGGAACGAAAACAAGCAAGACAACGATGGCTAAGTAATAAAAGCGATGCAAATAAAAACCAGTACAGCAAAGCGAAACGAAACGCCACACTCGGATTCAGAAACAAAAAGCGAGAATATATGACGCAAAAGATTCAGGAGATACAGGAAAACGAGAAGACAAATAACATACGAGATGTGTACAAAGATATAAACTCGTTAAGAAAAGGTTACCAGCTGAGGTTAGGAATGATTAGAAATGAACGTGGAGATCTCCAGGCTGATCCGACTAAAATTGTCGACGTGTGGAAAACTTATTTCGAGAAACTTCTTAATGTACACAACGGGGAACTTGAAATCCATACCGCAGAACTATGGATTCTCGAACCTAGCGAGATCGAGGTGTCTGGAAAGAAATTGAAAAATTTCAAATCACCAGGAATAGACAATATTTCAGCCGAATTAATTAAAGCGGGAGGAACAGCACTAATCAAGAAAGTACATAAATTGATAAGTGCTATATGGAGAAAGGAGGAGCTTCCAAAGGAATGGAAAACCTCAATAATACTTCCGATTTATAAAAAAAAGCGATAAATCGGACTGTAATAATTTCCGCGGAATCTCATTACTTCCAACCTGTTACAAAGTATTAAGTAATATTCTGTTAACACGCCTGTTAAGTGTATACGTAGATGAAATAATTGGAGATCACCAATGTGGATTTAGAAGAAATAGATCTACGTTGGACCAGATTTTTGCCTTGAGACAAATTATGGAGAAGTGGGAATACGACCAGCTATTCATTGGTTTAAGAAAGCATATGATTCTATCAAAAGGAAAAGGTTATACAGGAAAATTAAAAGAAAAAGACTATCCTGATACCATTTGGAATTCCGAACTGGTTTAACTAGTGAAGATGTAAAAACTTTATTTTTATATGGGCAGTATAGTAACTTTGGACTTCGGCCCGTCACGATTCGCCCCTTAGCTATTAAAATCCGCACGCATGGCCCCGCCGGGACTCGAACCCGGGACCTTCGAGCCGTTGGCCTATCGCCGCAGACCGCACGGCCAGCCACCCGCGTAGTGAAGATGTGTCTCATCGACCCCATAAGCAGAGTACGGATAGGTAATAATATGTCAGATAGTTTCAAGATTCGCAACGGATTGAAATAAGGCGATGCCTTATCACCACTACTGTTTAACTTTGCGTTAGAATATGCGATTTTAAAAAATAAAGGGAACAAAAAGGAATGGTTTGAATCAACTGTTCGTGTACGCGGATGATGTAGATTTAACCCTGGAACTACCATACTTTTTGCAACACACCTTCTACCATTCGGGTCCAATGGACCCTAATTAACAATCGAGGATATTGAGAAATTTTATATGGTTTTCACGTTGTTTTATTGTATGAAAAAGAAAAAAATAAATACACCGAAAAACTTTACTCGATATAGGAAGGGTTCACAAGTGTTCACAATCTCAAAGTGAATTTTCTCAAGTTACTCAATGTTGCAATTTTGCAGACAAATACGCAATGTTCTTGGCAAACATTTTTTCTGCACAAATCACACACTGTTCTTGTCGTCCTATCTAAGCGTGATGGGCACATATGACACTGTACCTTCTTTCTCTGGTTAGGAACAATACCCTCTGCAGGAGATTGACGCTTTTTAGGCTCAGCTGTAACCTCACCTAATATACCCAGTTTTTCCCCAGTCTGATATGAAAAGACCTCCGCTTTCGTTTCTTTGGTGTAGCGTCAGCACCACAAACGTAGAGACACGAGATAAATGCATTTAGAGCACTGATATCTGTTATGTTGCAGAAAAGTGCAACAGGCCATCGGCGAGTCATACGCTTGGTACTGAAGGTCCTTACCATTTGATCCATTTTGTCTACACCTCCTTTGTTTTTATTATAGTCGAGTATAACTGTTGGTTTCTTATCAGGACGAGAATTGTCCACTGTAGTTTGGGAGTGCATTGAGCTCATAAGGGTCACAACCTTTCCCTTTTTTGGGCAATAAGATAAAATCATAACATTATCTTGAAATCCAAATAATATTGAGTTCTCATGCCGTCCACTCGTGGCTGTGAAACTCAGAGGCAACTCTGGTTTGTTTTTCCGTACAGTCACGACGTAAGTTATTCGATTCTCCAACAGTTTTCTCATAAGATCCAAACTGGTGAAAAAATTATCCGCTGTTATGTTTCTGCCCCTATTAGTCAACTGCTCAGCTAAATCTAGCACAACCCGCTCACCCTGGTTTACTTCCTTTGGTTGATTTTCTTGCCGCTCAGTATATATTTGCATGTTCCATGCATAACTCGTAGCACTGTCACAAAGAACCCATATTTTCCAGGTATGCTGGGAATACGTATATTGACGGAAAGGACATCGGCCTCTGAAGACCACAAGTTGTTCATCAATATTAACATTCTCTCCTAGAATAAATGCATCTTGAAGTGTACATACCCAAGAGTCAAATATTTCCCGAATTGGTTGTAGTTTGTCTGAGGATCGATTTTTGCGTCTGCAGGCTGCGTCATCAAAACGAAGAACTCTGTTTATTGCCTGAAACCGGTTACGAGACATTATACGGTTGAACACTGGACGACCATCTTCAGAACTCCACAGCTGTGTGACTTCTTCATTTTTGGATTTGTAAACACCAATTAGAATCAACACTCAATCAAATTTCTCAAATTCTTCCCGAGTTATACATTTCCAGTCAGCGCCATAGACAATCTCTCCCTCTTTATTTGTCCACTTGCATATGCTGTCAGTCAGAGGAGCACTAAAGAAAAGCATAAATGCAGAAAGTCCATCATCCAAATTTCTTAGTGTATAACGAGTAGGCCCTGATTTTTCATTTATAACATTTGCATTTTTAACACGACCATGACTTGATTGCGGCGGATGCGATTGCCATACTTCCACACCATTTTTTGACAGATATTCCAAATTTCTGGTGGGAGGGTCTACAATTTGGCCCAATCTTACACGGTGCAACAGTGGTACATCATCAAGCGATTCAAGTTCGCTTATGTAATCCTCAGCTGCTTCCACATAATCTGATTCACCATCATCAACTAATGAAACGTACTCACTACCGGAGGCATCATTGTCAGAAGTCAATTCATGTAAATATTTTTGTGTTTCTTCATTGCTTAGGCTCTGTTCTGATGTTGCCATTTTCACGTAGAAAACTGGTATAAACATTTGACACTACTAATAAGACACGGACTGCTGAGAGATGTTACATCTTTTCAAAAAATTCGTAGCTTCAGCAGCACTACCTTGAACAATTCAAGAGGAATTACAACTAAAATGAGCTCTAGCATTTAGAAAAAATGCTATCCGATATATATATATCTATTGGCAGTCTCGCTAACTAATTTCATGTCTGTACAATGACAGCACATGCCATCTATATTTTATGGTAGCAGCACAAATATAAGCAAGTATATACAAACCCATACATAATGCTATCTGGCGATGTGTCCATTGGACCCGAATGGTAGACAGTGGGACAGTTGGGGAAATTTGGCATCCCACGAATGCGAGTGAAGTCTTTCTTTTGTTTTTTTTTAAATTCAGATTGATGAAAAAGTAAAAGTCACTAAACGAGACAGTCCTTGCTTACACAGGAAGAGAATAGAAATAATGAAAAATAAAATCACGGCTCCAATGGACCTGCTTGGTAGTTTTATGGTTAAAAGGGAACGATATAGATGCACTACAAAGCAACACGAATGTCTTAGTAGAAGCGTGCGATGAGATAGGTCTACAGGTAAACATAGATAAAACAAAATACATTATAACAAGCCGAAACACAGGGAATGAAGGAAATAAAATCATAAGAATTAGGGATGAGGTCATAGAGAAAGTAAACAAATTTAAATACTTGGGAGCATACGTAACAAGCAAAAATGAGGTCACGGAAGAAATAAAAAGTCGCTTAGTATACTTTACGGTTGCGAAAGTTGGAGTACAACCCTAGCAGATGAACATAAATTACGTGTATTTGAAAATAAGGTTTTGAGAAAGATATACGGGCCGAAACGGGACGAGATGACTGAAGATCGGAGGAGACTGCATAACGAAGAACTTCACGTACTGTACGATTCACCAGATGATGTAAAAATAATGAAATCGCGACGACTAAGGTGGGCAGGCCATGTAGCTCGGATGGGGGGGGGGGGGCGAAGATTATATTCTATCCTGGTTGGAAGGCCTAATGGAAGGAAATCATTGGAAAGACTGAGACGTCGTTGGGAGGACAATATTAGAAGATATCTTCGAGAAGAAAACTGGCTTGATGTTGCCCAGGATAGAATCCAATGGCGAACGTTTCTTACTGCGGCGATAAACTTGCGAGTTCCGTAAGCCATAGAGTGAGTGAGTTAGTTATATCCTGCCACATAGTACCAGGGTTTCCGCCAGGATTTTCAATTTGGGGAGTGTAAAGTAAATGGGAGGGTGCAAGTGGAGTTTTAAGTTGGGGGGGTTGTCTAGAAATGGCGGGCTTGACACCCTCCACAGGGGTGTCTGGCGGAATCACTGCATAGCTCTAAAAAGACATAAAGATTGTAATTTTCTTACCTCCATAAAAGAGTGGCGTTTCGAATTGGCTTGTGTTAGAAGTGGCAGATGGCTAAGGAATAATAATACGGAACTGCTGAATTGTAATAACCTCATAGCCCGTATCTTTTTAGCTTTTCCATACTTGATGCCATCTAACCCAACCAAGCCTAACGTTACCTTACCTCAGCTAACGTAGCAAATCGAATCTTTTTTTAAGTTAAATGGCAGCCCATTAATACCCAGAATTTCAAAATCACTACACAGTATCACTTCATCTCGAGCTGTTTATGAACAGAAACATTGGTTATAATTGAGGATTATTATGTTCTCAAATGGGTAGTAAAATATATTTCAGTGATATGTAGTTCTCGATTTGGAGGGAGAATGGTTTGGATTTATTCTGTCTGATATTCTCTTTAGTTCTGCCTTCTGAAATATCCCACTAAACTTGAGATATGAAAGGTCGTAAAAGGCTGTCTCTTAAGTTCGGAAAAATTCTCTTCTCGATCTCGGTAGTTGTATAAAATCGAATACTGGCTACGTTGCAGTGTATAAATTCGTTTTGTTGTGATTTTATGTAAAGAATATTGCAACAGAAATAAACTCAAAATATTTAACCTTTGAGGAAAGAGTTGCAGGGTACTTTCGTAGTAAAAATATTGTGTGGAGCGTGCCCCTTTAACTATTTTCGTAATTTTATATTTGCAGAAACTAGGGCTAGAACTGGAAAGGCAAAGTACGTCTGTAGAAAAATAAAACACTGTTTCTGTCTGTGACTTTCAATAAATAAAAAGAATTTTATTTAACAGTTATATGACGGACGGAATGGAAAATGGTAGAATCTAACGTGACTTTTACTAACACGCATTCGCTCTCTCCTGCTTGCTCGGCATTAATTCGTGTCGAAGTTTGATTGTACATTCTGTATGAAGTTTCTTTACCTCATCAATATGATGTCAAATTGCAAATGCAATTAATTCTGATATCTCCCAAAATTAATTTCGTTGCTTCCCAAGATGAAACTGGTAACCTAACCTACCTGTACCTAACCAAAAATATACACGCTTCTTACCTGTATCAGGAAACAAAAAGTATTAATCTAGTTATTGTGCTAACAGGCACAACATTTGCATTTGAATATGAATCAGTATTCAGGGCCGCAAAGCGCACGGTTCCCTGTATGTTGGACCGCAAAACACACGTGTCGCATAATGCACGACCCCAAAAGGCACGCCACCTTGAGAACCAAACAGTTAATTTGAATTTACCTAACTTCACCAAATCTTTGTTAGTAACTGCGTTATTTATTGTATCATTATTTCAATGGACCGATCGTTAAACTCGGAAAGATCGCATCGGGAATTCTGTCATAATTTTCAGTTTAGGGGTATATAATCGAAGTAAGTAGAGTTTTACAGGGTTTATATAGATTTCTAAACGTAAATATCTGTAGGGGTGTATTCTCTACAGTTTATAGGGGCATCCCCATTAACGAGGGTCCGGAAGAACCCCTGGATCCCATACAGAAAAAAGAACGTCCGACTCAATGTAAATCTAATTGCTAACAAGTTGTTTTATTAACACGATGTCAAATCTGCCTTTCCATTTACACTCTTGTTCATTCAATTGAACATTGCTGAATATCAAGGCAAGGGAAGTGTTTGTTTTCTTATTTCTTATAGATAGGCCCTATCCTCGTTATAGGTTAGGGTATATTTTGAAATAACTAACTTAACTCTATGGCTTATGGAATTCGCAAGTTCATCGCCGCAGTAACAAACATTCACCACTGGATTCTATCCTGGGCAATATCAAGCCAGTATTCATCACGAACACCTACTTCTCGAAGATCTCTTCTAATATTGTCCTCCCAACGACGTATCGGTCTTCCCAATGATTTCCTTCCATTCGACCTTCCAACCAGGATAGGATATAATCTTCGCTTTTCTCCCATCCGAGCTACATGGCCTGCCCACTTTAGTTGTCGCGATTTCATTATTTTTACAACATCTGGTGAATCGTACAGTACGTGAAGTTCTTCACTATGCAGTCTCCTCAACGCTCCAGTCATCTCGTCCCATTTCGGCCCGTATATCTTTCTCAAAACCTTATTTTCAAACATACGTAATTTATGTTCATCTGCTAGGGTTGTACTCCAACTTTCGCAACCGTAAAGTATTGCCGGTAGAATAACCGATAAGTATATTTTCAATTTCAATTTCCTAGATATTAATCGCGATGTTAGAAGTTTTTGGACTGAATAGAAACATGCGTTCCCCGATATTAAGCGACTTTTTATTTCTTCCGTGACCTCATTTTTGCTTGTTATGTATGCTCCCAAGTATTTAAATTTGTTTACTTTCTCTATGACCTCATCCTTAATTCTTATGATTTTATTTCTTTCCCTGTGTTTCGGCTTGTTATCATGTTTTGTTTTATCTATGTTTACCTGTAGACCTATCTCATCTCACGCTTCTACTAAGACATCGGTGTTGCTTTGTAGTGCATCTATATCGTCCCCTATTAAATTCATATCATCCGCGTATACAAACAGTTGATTCAAACCATTCAATGATTGCCCATTTCGTCTCCTTTAATTTTTAAAATCGAATATTCTAACGCAAAGTTAAACATAGTGGTGACAAGGCATCGCCTTGTTTCAATCCGTTGCGAATCTTGAAACTATCTGACATATTATTACCTATCCGTATATCTGACATATTACAGGGTCGCTGAGACACATCTTCACTAGTTGAACCAATTTTTTCGGAATTCCAAATCGTATCAGGATACTGTATAAGTTTTCCCTTTTGATACAATCATATGCTTTCTTAAAATCAATGAATAGCTGATGAACCGTCCCATTGTATTCCCATTTCTTCTCCAAAAATTGTCTCAAGGCGAGAATCTGGTCCAACGTGGATCTGTTTCTTCTAAATCCACATTGGTGATCTCCAATTATTTCATCTACGTATACACTTAGGCGTGTTAACAGAATATTACAGTCCGATTTATAGCCTTTTTTGTAAATCGGAAGTATTATTGAGGTTTTCCATTCCTTTGGAAGCTCCTCCTTTCTCCATATAGCACTTATCAACTTATGTAGTTCATAGTGCCGTTCCTCCTGCTTTAATTAATTCGGCTGGAGTATTGTCTATTCGTGGTGATTTGAAATTTCTCAATTTCTTGACAGACATTTCGATCTCGATCTCGCTAATCCACGGTTCTGCGGTATGGATTGCGAATTCCTCTGTTTGTTCCCCGTTGTGTACATTAAGAAGTTTCTCGAAATAAGTTTTCCACACGTCGACAATTTTAGTCGGATCAGCCTGGAGATCTCCACGTTCATTTCTAATCACTCCTAACCTCGGCTGTTAACATTTTCTTAACGAGTTTATCCCTTTGTATAGATCTCGTATGTTATTTGTCTTCTCGTTTTCCTGTATCCCCTGAATCTTTTGCGTCAGATATTCTCGCTTTTTGTTTCTGAACCCGAGTGTGGCGTTTCGTTTCGCGTTACTGTAGTGGTTGGTATTTGCTTCTCTTTTATTACTTAGCCATCGTTGTCTTGCTTGTTTTCGTTCCCCATGAAGCTTAAGGCATTCTTTATCAAACCAAGGTTCGTTTTTTCTGTTGTTTCTTCTCACCTACCCGTTCCTTCGCTGCGCTCTGAACTGTTTCACGAATTGCCTCCCACATCCTACTTACATCAATTTCATTATTATCATCATCGTTATTATTTCTCGAGTCGGCCAGGATTTCGAACCTATTTGAACGTTCGATTGGTAATCTGTTTTTATGCTCGGATTATTTAATCGTTTAACTTCGAATTTCATTTGTTTTGACCCCATGTTTCCTCTGTTCACGATGCATAACTTCTCCTTTACTTTTGTGGTCACTAATTGATGGTCGGTGTCATCTTCCGCTCCTCTGTACGACCTAACGTCCATTATGTTGGTGTGTCTTCGTCTGTCTACTAATACGTGATCGCTCTTGTTGAGAGTTTTGCCGTCCGGAGATACCCATGTGTTCATATATCTTTTAGTTCTAAGTACGTGCTCTTTACCAGTAGGTTTTTCGAAATCGCGAAAGTTATCAGTCTTTCTCCATTGTAGTTAGTCTTTTCGTGAAGGTTGTATTTGCCTATAGTAGGTCTATATTTTTGTTCCCTCCCTACCTTTGTATTGAAATCACCCAATGCAATTTTCGAATTATACTTCGGCATTCGGTCAAAGTAAAAAAAAATATCTAATTTTTTCGACTGGGCTCCAACCACAAACTCTAAAAATAAAAATAACTTAAATAAACGTGCCTGAACCAAGTGCGCCACGAAGCCAATAAGTGGAGCAACTCACTTCAACACGTATTAGTAGCATTAGTTCCACCTACTTGAGTAATTTTTGTCTCTAAAAAAGATGATTTTGATGTTTTAATTTATTGGAATGTGTTGTGCAGAAAAATATATTCACTTTTTCGTCAGGTAATTATGAATATTTATCTTTCTTCCTTGTTTTCTGTCGTCTAAAGTTCCGAGAAGGTCATTAGTACAATCCAAAACTAGAGCTTCCCCTTGTTTAAGCATGCAACTAGTACGTTACCAACTTTAGGCACTACTAGTGCACAAAATTAGTTTCTGAATACGACTTCGCCTACTCAGCTTTTAGTCACTCGTTAGTACAGCGTTAGTCGCTCCAAGAAACGTCTCTGAATACGGCTGTAGGTGTCTCCAGAATTTTAATTCCTGTTGGACGAAAGTTTTAAGTTCCAGCTTCAATTTCGTGGTGATACCACAAAGTGTGCATGCGAGTTCACAATAGTTTAAAAGAACACTCACATATAATAAATAGATAGGGTGGATCGTTTTTTTTTTGTTTTTTTTTCGAAATTGAAAAAGATACCCCGGGAAAAGTTGGGTATATGCATGTAAAATGCACTTGCAAAATTTCACAGAATTTGAATTAACCCTTCAGGGCTCCACCAGGCCATTAATTTTCGAAACATTAATAAAATTTGACGTCTATTACATAAATTTTTTAGAATTTTTTAACGAAATACACGACATTTTTATAAATTATGACTGGTTTTCAACAGTTTGCAGTCCATATGGGCATGGAGAATATAAATATTTAGCAATGCGAATGGGCATTATGCGCATTGCTAAATATTTATATTCTCTATGCCCATATGGACTGCAAACTACTGAAAACCAGTCATAATTTATAAAAACAAAATGTCGTATATTCGTAAAAAAAAAAATTTTAAAAAAAAAAACGTCAAATTTTACCAATTTTCAAAAATTAAGGGCCTGGTGGAGCCCTAAAGGGTTAATTCAAATTCTGTAAAATTTTGCAAGTGCTTTTTACTTGCACAAACGCAACTTGCCGCGCCGGTATTTTTTTGAATTTCGGTAAAAATGAAAAAAAAAATCGATTCACCCTAATAAGAGTAAGTGGGAACTTAGAATTTTTAAGTGGATCAGGAATGTAAGACTTGCGGATGCCATCAGGAATTAACTGCATATATCGTCGCCTATCTCACGTGTAGACAGGAGACCTTTTACGTACGTATTTATTTTGCTTCTTTCAGGCTCACGCTACAGAAGTATTACTTTCGCTATGAAGTTAATAAATTTTAAACTATTCCTTTTACAAACATGACAGTTTTTGAGATGATAATTGTTACTAACACCTTCTGAAAACCCATATTTTACAGATACGTCAGTACGTGAGATACGCGACGATGTATCCCGTCATTTCACAAAGAGAAAACGATCTGCCTGAAATTTGGGAACTGTGTGCTCTTTAAAAGTTAATTTCTGTCACAATTCTTTTAATTAGTTACTTATTCATTTAATGTAGTAGGTGATATATTTGTTTCAGTGGTTACGACTTCGGGTACCTCTTGAAACTGCTAACAGATCAGAATCTTCCTCATGAAGAAAGTGAATTTTTTGAACTGCTTAGGATATATTTTCCAACTGTATATGATGTTAAGGTAGGTATAGACAATTTTAGTTTCGATCCAGCTTTATTTTCATTTCTCTCTTTCATAGTATCGTTGAAATAGATTAAGATATGTAAGTATAATAACGTTTAAATAAAATTACCTCATATAACCTAGACATTACCTTGTAAACTATCGAGATCTTTCTCGGACATTTAGTGGATCATCTAATCGTATGGAATCAGTTTTGTCAATCTGAAGGAACGAAGACTATCGGTTCTTGGTTTTTAGCTACAAAGTCACTGTAGCCTTCCCACACTTTGACAACACTGGTTCTGCACTACTATATGTTCTACTTCAGAGTAGGAGAACAACATGAACGATGCTGCACAACAAGCGGATAAGTTAACATTTTAATTCTCTACGGTCTCTTATTTTACTTTTTATTTATTCCTAAACCTTGTTGTTCCGTGATAATGGATTTTAAAGAAATCCGAAAGCCAAGTAATTTTAATTTCACCAAGAGAGGTCATCGATAGTTCGAAAGGTAAGCGTTATAATGAATTACATGAAGATAAGAATTGTCTTTCCTCAAAATTTGGCAGGATAATACGTTCATTTTGTGTAACAAGGTGTATCGTATGGGGTCATTCCATGCCAAATCAGCCAGAAAAAAGTGAAATGTCACCCATCGTTTCCGATTTTGTTGAAATTTGGCATATTGATTCTTCGAAGGATTCTTAGTATAAATTCTGAGTTACAGGTTTCTAGGCCAACTGTATCCAAAGTTACAGCGCTTCGAAGTTGGCATGTTTTGTTCTCAAATGTTGTCAAAACCGACACTTTACTGAGACACACACACCCATTTGAATTTTATTTTTTTTAAGTCATGCTTTATGAATTGTAATAAACAATATTCGGTGTTTCTTATGTAAAATTCATCAGAGAATCCAAATTTGATAACAAAATTGTGTTAGAGCCAAAAGTTTTTGAGATACGGGTTAATGATTGCAAAAAAGGCAGTTTCTGAAATGGTGTTCACCTTACAAAATAAAACCGTGAATATCTCAAAAGGAACGCCAGATACAGATATGAGACTTGCACCATTGGAAAAACAAAAACAGAAAAGTGCTTTGGAGGTAAAGTTCCCACCGAGAACCCAGTGTTTTATTACATCATTCTATAGGAAATTTTCTTGTTAAATATAATGGTGTGGACATCACAATATAATAACATGAATATCTCACGAAGAACACCAGATACAGATATGAGACTAACACCATTAAAAAAAAAATATATAGAGTGGTGTAATAAAAATAGTGGGAAGTCCATCTGCAAAGCACTTCGTTGTTTTTATATCATTACTTATATAATAATAATACACACCCATATTCAATCCACTACTGGATGAGGCCTCTCCCGGAGGGAGGAGGCGATCTACTGCTCCCACGCTGACCAGACGTGTTGGGAGAGGAGAGCCGAAGCTCTTAACTGTGATCGCTACCTCTTTATTCAGGTAGCTACCCAATTGGCCTCACGACGCTGGGTGGACGCCGCACAGGCAACACCATCTGGAGTACTGCAACGGTCACCCGTCCAAGCACTGACCAGACCCAGAGCTGCTTGACTTCGGTAATCTTATGGGAATATATATATATAAAATTACGTTGGTTTTGCAATATAACACCATGAATATCTCAGGAGGAACACAGATGCAGATATGAGACTTGCACCATTGGAAAGAGAAGAAAATTTCCTGTACAATGATGTAATAAAAACAGTGGGTTCTTGGTGAGAAGTTCATGTAGATAGCATTTTTTTATTTTCACATCATTATATATATATATAAATTTATTTGCCGTTGACCTGGCAACATAACACCATGAATATCTCAGGAGGAACACCAGATGCAGGTATGGGACTTGCACCATTGGAAAGACCATAGAATTTCCAATAGAATGACATAATAAAAACAGTGGGATCTCAGTGGAAACCTCCATCTGCAGAGCATTTTGTTTTTGTTTTAACATACAGTAGCATATAATTCAAGTTTCGCTGTTTGGCCCGTTCTAGATGGTAAACGGTCAATCGGATAAACATGAAACTTCATGTGAATGTGGTTAAAAATATGTAGAAGAGAAATATTGAATAAACAATTCCAGTTATAACCTTTCAGTGTGTGTGTTACACTTTATTGACACTTTACAAGCGCTTTTTGAACATGTTCAGTATGTTTGTGATTGTATCAAACGTATTTCAGGCTATAAAATATACTCAGAATGTCGTCCATCTATGACCGGAACAATTTGGAAGAATAGTGAGGATGCTGTGGTAATCAGTGGTAGAGTTCTATATCTGTTTCGTGGCGTCCTCCTTTCGATCCCAGCTTTTGTCACGTGGGCTTTGTTTTGGACAAGCTCCGTGTGTGTGTGTTTTATCGGCCTTTTCCTCCCACTTTCCTCATTCGATTAACTCTCCCATCATCATCCATTTGACATGAGCCGAAGTTGCCTAAATATCTGACATAATATTGAAGTTCGAATTCAAGCATAGAACACTGTGCAGCATTACTTCACTATGCATGCTGTAAAAACTCAAAAGTGCATTGTAGATGGACCTCCGTTCAAGAACCCATTGTTTGTATTACGTCATTCTACATCAAATTCTATACTTTTTCCAATGGTGCAAGTCCCACATCTGCATCTGGTGTTCCTCCTGAGATATTTATGGTGTTATGTTGCCAGGTCAACGACAAATAAATTGATATATAATGATGTGAGAAAAAAAAAGCGATCTACATGGACTTCTCACCAAGGACCCACTGTTTTTACTACATCATTGTGTAGGAAATTTTCTTCTCTTTCCAATGGTGCAAGTCTCATATCTGCATCTGGTGTTCCTGCTGACATATTCATGGTTTTATTATATGAAGGGTCCGGGTGGAAAAAAGGGTCACCCACACTGAGCATGAATTGAAATATTACGTTCGAAAAATTTATTCTCCCATGCTGGCTTTTGGGGCTTCCCATAATGAAATAGCCACTATGCGTCCATTAGTTGTTTTTAACTTGAACTTTTTCCACAGTCAGTAGATATGAGTGTTACCATTCTATTTCTGTACTCAACTCATTTTGGTTTACAAGTGATGGCTACCATTGTTTTCTCCCGAACCCTTCATGTATAAGTAATGATATAAAAACAAAGAAGTGCTTTGCATATGAACTTCCTACCAAGAACCCAGTTTTTATTACACCATTATATAGAAAATTTTCTGGTCTTTTATTGGTGCAAGTCTCATATCTGTTGTTCCTCGTGAGATATTCATGTTATTATGTTGCGATGTCCACACCATTGTATTTAATGAGGTAAAAACAGGAAAGTGCTTTAGAGATAAAGTTCCCACCGAGAACCAAGTGCTTTTATTACATCATTCTATAGGAAATTTTCTTATTTTTCCAGTGGTGCAAGTCTCATATCTGTATCTGGTGTTCCTAGAAACCTGTTACTCGGAATTTATACTAAGAGCCCTTCCAAGGATCAATATGCCAAATTTCATCAAAATCGGAAACTATGGGTGACATGACCTGCCTAAAATGGCATGGAATGACCCTATGGTGTTATGGTAGTGGCAAAATTGGCATGCATTACCTACGTCCGTCTATAATCGGGGAGATTATGTTCCGATTGTAGTATAATAAGAGGGGGGAGGGGGGGGGTAGTAATCCATAATGAAAAGAGAAGCATGTTACATGTTGTATTTACTTCCCCAGGACTAACAAGCAAGGTTTCCCAAGTGTCACACTCGAATTTGCTTGAACCTCCTGCAGTCGATAAACGAACGTAAAGTAAGACATACGTATTTTTTTTATGTCGGCCAACGTGGGGGTTGAAAGGGGCAAACGCCCTCTAAAGTGCGAAGATATGACCTTTTAGAAAAGCCATAGCTACCAACAAACTGCGGATTTGGTTGAAACTCCTGCAGTCGATAAAGTAACGAAAAATAAGACATACGTATTTTTTTATATCGGCCAACGGGGGGGTTGAAGGGGGCAAGCAGTACATATTATATATCTATGGTGTATTTATGATCTTCTGTCTTCTGAATTGACCACCCACACTAACACATTCCTTAGATGGGGTCACTTTAGTGAATGGTGATTGTGCACGCACCAGAAATACATCATGTTCGTGCTTTTTGATTGAATCATGTCAGGTAAATCATTGAAAATAGCATATACATTTTACTCATATATCCTCTCGCAGGTTGTCATGGTTCTGGGTAGCGGACTGTAATTATTAGAGTATTTGCGAAAACTGCAGTGAAAACACGTAATGTTCGAACTTTCGTAGGTGTTTTCCCACATTAGCCAATATGTATCTCGAACTATCCATTGCATGAAATCCCGAGTATGCATTTGTAGTTATGGCCTTGCTAAAACATCTATCAGTACGTTCGCACTTTGGGGGGGGGGGGGTTATCCCCCTTCATCCCGCGCGATGGCCGATATAAAAATACTTATGTCTTAATTTTCAGTCCTTTATCCACTGCAGGAGTTTCAAACAAATTCGCAGTTTGTGTTGGTAGTTCTGACCTTGCTAAAAGGTGTCGCATTGCCCTATGTTCGCACTTTAGGGAGGTATTTGCCTCTTTCAACCCCCACGTTGGCCGATATAAAAAAAATACGTATGTCATACTTTTCGTTCCTTTATCGACTGCAAGAGTTTCAAGCAAATCCAAGTGTGACACTTGGGGAAACCGTGCTTGTAAGTATTCATGGAACATCAATATTATATTGGAGCATTTGAGACAGAAAACCCATTGCCAGGACGTCATAAATAGTTTTTGCTAGTGAATTAACCAAAATATAGATTTTTAACACATATCTACATTTAATTGGCTAGCAGTCCTGCTTGGTGTCATCAGTAGTTTTGGCTGGTACTGTTACACAGGCATCTGTCGGTACAATGGACATCAAATTCAGGGTGGCGCATATTGTATCTACCAACTTTAAATGGCAATGGCAAGGCGGTGAACGCTTGTAGTAATTTTATATAGTTTTGAAATAAAAGAATACAGATTTAATATAGTGCATTATATGGACAATACTGATATCATTGCACCTTGAAAATAACGGTCTCTAAGGGCCTCATTTTGCTTAGATGCACTGTTCGAGGTGATGCGGTAATGTTTCCATGACGCTTCTCAACATGTCCTGTGCAATAGTCCGTATATTACGGCTGATGACAGAAGGAACTGACGGTTGAAAACACTACCCGTGGCTCTCCACTGTCTGACCCACCTCTGTATGCTGTCTCTGGAACAGGTGCATGGCAATCTTCATTGTTCCGTGCCTACTGAACCTCCGTGATAGAACCTGTTTGGATAAAGACTTTCACCACTGCAATCCGAGTCTGAACTGGCCGATGCTGTATCGTATACTAATTGCCTGACTCCCAGCTCTACACGGATGTAAGAATGCTGCGCATCCGCACGCGCTTTCTGACTGGATTGTCAACTCAAATTGGTAGATACAATACGCGCCACCATTTTTCATCTTTCGTTTGGCGAATAATGTGTGGAAATCGGGCAGTACCTATAGGCTCATGGCAGGTTTCCTTACCGGCTGCCATGTGGAGATTAGATTATTGCTAATGTCTATTTCATGTGTGTGTCATATGATTCGTGTTACAAATTGATATTTTGTAATCGACACGTGACGTCCCAGTGAGAAATAAAAATATCTAGTACAATCACTGATCAGACTGCCAGCTGTAATGTATCGCCGGTCTCTATCCATCTGATTGGTTATTAAACTGGACCTATACCCCTTTCTAGCTCTAAGAGCTTTAGTGTATAAACGGACTGTATTTTTATGGTCAAACAGAACGTGCGGTTTGAACCCAGCTTATCATGGGGTTTGAACCTAACTCATCATGGTTATGTATATAAGGTAGATCATAAGGGATAACTTGTTAGTCAGAAGACTCAAACCACTAATTGTCAGGAAGAAATGTTGGCCTAGTACACTTAAATTATATTAAAACCACCTACAGTCCACCCATCTTCGTTAATCTGTGCTCCACCTTTCGACCTCAATATAAGTTACTTACGACATGCAGTTGCCTCCTATCTCCCTGAGACGTACTCGTTAATTCAGCTTTTCGAAACAGTAACAACAATAAGATAGTCTAACGTAACAGGCACATAATAGAAGTTACAAATTAAAGGTTGCAAGAAAAACAAACTTCACTATGAAAGATTGCCACAAACAAGAAAAGGTCAAACTGTGCGCTTGAATCATCAACCGGTATCTTCTGGCAACGAAATAAAATAAACAATGCCCTTATAATTAAGATCACTCTATAAGTTTATATTTTAATTCCCCATTGAAACATTAAAGTTAGAATAGGTTTTATGTACTACTTTATACTTCATACAGAAAAAGTTGATTTGATATATTAACATTTCCTCTTTATTTTATATAAGAATTACAAAGGAAACTTAAAACTTCAAACAACTGAAGTAACTCGGCGAAAGTTTTATCAATTCATTTAACTATGTTCATTATATACTGAGTCAACGAGAGTGCAGATCATAGCTTCTTATAGCGAATGTTCATGTGAAAGTTGCGAATAATTAATTGAATCCTATATTAGAGCTTGAGATTTTTAAGAAAAATTAAATTATAATTAATTTTTTCAAAATAAATTGTAAATTAGCAATTCCTAGGCACTGCTATTTCAATTGAGTGGAAGGTGTTGTCTGAATGATGATAAATTTAAAATCAGACCAAACCACAACATTGAATTTCAAAGCAGGATTATACTATTTCGCCAAGGAAGAAGGAAAACTATTTAATTTTTAATACATCTCATCACATACGGTCCTGGAACCCTACCATTCACACCCGGCACACTAGATTCTCTCTTTTATGACATAGGAACTCCATCCTTTTGTTTTTTGTAGTTACGTATAGTGTACCAGCGTCGTCCGATTCTGTTTTTATGTTAGTTTTTAGCGTTGAACCGGTATTCCAGGTTAAATTTGCTATCTTGTCCTGTGAGGCTTTGTTCTCATGTGTGTGGCCACGCACTCACAAACGCCAACATTTCGTCAGTCTTGCATAAAACTTGTTCAAATATGCACTTATTTGTAATGGAAACAATATACATATTATATTGTCCCATTTTAGTTATTAGCGGTCTTTATTTTCTGTTAAACAAAATAGTTCTTTTTGAAAATGAGTATATTTTACTATTTGTGCTGTGTCACTTCATATAATTGTCTGAGTAAACTCAAATGCATTTTGTTTCAGTACCTCATGAAGAGTTGCAAAAACCTGAAAGGAGGCCTTCAAGAAGTTGCTGACCAATTAGATTTGGAGCGAGTTGGACCTCAACACCAAGCTGGTAGTGACTCCTTACTTACTGGGATGGCATTTTTTAAAATGAGAGAGGTATGTTTTAACTGCACATACGTAAGTGCTTTTACGTATACCTTTTTTTAACCGGTCTTTACATAAATGCAATTAATGGGAAATAAAGTATCAACCTTGAACACAGAATCTTTTTTTTATTTACAGTAAACTAAGGAATATGATAGGAAATGGAGAGTTAATAGCATGAAGGGATTTTTCTGTCCCTCTCTTTACAAACTATGTGAATGTCATAAATTACGTGGGAAACCTCAGGGTCTTCAAAGTCGTAGAAAATATATTCCATTTTTGAAATAAATAACGTTTCAAACTTCGCTAAGTTCTTTGTCAAAATGTAACCCGTAAAAGAAAATAGTACAAACAAAAAGAAGAAAGAAAACTGGTTTCAGATAAAGTATAACAAGATTTGTATATGAAGTAAACAAACCATAGTTTTTTTTTATCATTAACTAACGTTAACATAGTTAATAGTTATTTTCCCCTTTGTATGTCTACTATTTTCATTTTCGTCGTACATTTTGATAAAGAGCTTAGCGAAGTCTGAAACATGAATTAAAAAGTGGAAATATTTTCTACGACACTGAAGACGTAGAGGATTTCTGCCTAAGCAGTTTTATAATTGATAGCCTCTTAACGCACCATGCCAATGTGTAAGTGAATGTCGTAGATGTGCATCATGTGGCGACAGAGCTATTTTTACAAGTGGAAGGTTTTCGTTCATTATATTTGCAGGGTTTATTCGAAGATTTTTAGAAAATTTCTATTTTGTAGCTCTTTCTCCTCTTCTAAGTGAAAAGTAGGAAGGGTGTCTTTACATGTCTGCTTTCATGAAGGCAGTAGGTTTGTCAAAAGTGAAATCATTAATGGTAAGAATAAGTTTAGCGAAATGGGTAATTTGTATTATTAATTGTTCGATTAAAGATACATTCAGTTATTGTTCGATTAAAGATATATTCAGTTATTGTTCGATTAAAGATATATTCAGTTATTGCCGCATTGGAGATATAAATTAAAGTTGCGATATAAATTAAACTGAGACAAACATTGTGACCAATATTTTATTTATACTAGAGAATTGAAAAATAGCAACAATACATAATGTTAACTTGCCGTCAGAGTAATAATATACTCAGCCGGTTTTGAAGTGGTCTCACTCAGCGGCAATGCAGAGCTTCAGCCGTCTCTGGAAATGTTCGGCTGTGGGCCACAAGTCCTCGGGCGTGATTCGATCGCAATTCTGACGCAGAGAATACTTCAGCGACTCCAACCGTTTTGTGAGCTTAATTCAGGCCCTGGGTTTCAAAATGAACCACACGTTGTAAGCCATCGGGTTGAGATCCGGAGTAAGGAAGGTGGCCATTCTTGAGATGTGATGAAATCAGGAAAATGGGTCTTGCACTATTCTTGAGTTATTTTTGCTTTGTGGGTTGGAAGATCCACTCCTCCTCCCCGAAGTGGTGCTGGATTCACGGAAGTATCACGACCTCCAAAATGCGGCGGTACACATCTTGGTTTATTTTGACCCTCTGATTTACGAAACTAAGTCTTGTCTATGACGAACGATGGCTCAGGAGTGTCTGTGGACCAGATCCTGCCGTTTTCGTGATTGTGTGTTTGTTCCACAGTGAACAGCTTGTCATCCGAGAAGAAAATCCTTTCCCAGCGAGAACCTGCGGCCCGACACTGCCGTTGGCAACATATTTGGAGTCATACTTTCGTGTTCTCATCTGTGAAGCGCTGGCCTTTTCGGAGCTTGTAAGTCTTGAGCTTCAGCACTATCTTGGCCATTCTTCTCACGGATCAGTCGTTGATTTTCCTCATGAAGACCCTCGGATTTCTGTCCACCCGTTCCTTAAAGATCTTGCGGCTCCTGGAAGTGTTGCGGTGTGTTTTCTTCCTCTTCCTGGACGGTCGCCTTCATGGCCATGTTCCTTGAACCCTTAATTGCTTTGGACATTGTGTCAGGAACGCCGGGCAAACGAACAATGTCACAGTGATGCTTTCCTTGAAGAAGCAACTCCAAAATAGCGTGACGTTTGTTCGCCATTCTGCAAAACATAGAAAAAATAAATTAAGGTTATGAGAAACATAATACTAGCACGAAACAGCGAATCAGAGACGTTACAGTAGATTCGTGTTACGACTAATTAAA
Organism: Lepisma saccharinum; assembly: GCA_022664845.1. Classification (NCBI taxonomy): domain Eukaryota; kingdom Metazoa; phylum Arthropoda; class Insecta; order Zygentoma; family Lepismatidae; genus Lepisma; species Lepisma saccharinum. The sequence goes on along the minus strand of JAGDQP010005940.1, from coordinate 11,089 downwards.
ATTTGTCTCCGCTTTGCCACACCTTTAAATAATGTGGTAAGATTGGTGTCACGTGTTTGAGATAGTAACGTTTAGTATGCGTTGAAGACAAGATAAACATTTATAATCTGAAAATAATGTTTTTTGGGAATGTTATTTGACGCTATGGTCGATGGGGAACAGTACCCAAAAAATTTGGCCGTTGCTCTGATCGGGAACCGAACTGATGATTCCTGCTTACAGGGCAATTTCTCTACCATTAAGCTGTCAGCACCATAAACTCTACTGTGCGTATAAGTAGTATTCCTGAGGTCTTCTGATGTCGAAAACGGAGGCGCTCCATTAAGAGTGGAGGTTTTTATTAGAAGCATGTTTCTGCAAATTGTGCAGTAGAAACTATTCCTTCTTTAAAAAATGTACTGTACCATTTGTGGACAGTCTTTGTAGGCTGCAGGGGATCTCTTCAGCTCGTGTTCTATGGCTAGCTTAGCAAAGCGAGTAAATTCAAAGGCGTAGTTTGTAAAGATTCTGGAAATTTTGTGAAAGTACTAAAGTGCAATATGCAAATCCGTACTCGGTATTAGCAATATGGGAAAACAAGCTGTCACCAGTAACGTGAAAGGAAAGGAACTTCAGATGGCCATCGAAAATAAGAAAAAATCGCTGAACATGAATATGTTTGCCTATCTTTCTTCAAAAAGTATTCCAATAACAGTAACTGCAGACAGTACAAACGCGGCTACCAACAGAATTCACTCATATGTAAGTGCTGCTTTAGTAATTAAAAAAGGTTGTGTTTCTGAAAGTGAGGGAAATCGAGAAAGCCAAGTGGCAAAAGGTTTGAAGTGCTACCTTCTTTCAGAAAATTTAACAAAAGCAGAGATTCTGTGGTGTATGCACGCTGTTATGTCCCATTCTTCATTTCGGAATGCTGCTGCGAGTGTGTTGTAATTTAAGACTGTGTTCTCAGACACACAGAACACAGTCTTGCTAAGAAGATACAGCTTCAACGTACCAAAGTAGCGTACACAGTTGTCCATGGACTGGGTCCTTATTTTAGCAGATAACTCGTAAATGTTTTGAGTAATTGTGATCAGTTAGATGTAGGTTTCGATGAAACCTTAAACAAAACATCTCAGAAAGAACAGCTGGATATTACTGGTAGATTCTGGAATCCTCAGACGAATGAAGTTTTTTCTAGATACCTCACATAAATTTTCCTTGGCCATACCCATATTTCAGATATGATACTTGCATTTCAACATGCGATGTCTGGTATTAATCTTTAGAAAGTCATCCAGGTGTCGATGGGTAGTCCCAATGTTAACATACAATTTGTAAAAGATTTAGCAGATGAAATAAGGAGTGTGATCCTGTGTTCTTGGACTTGCGTAGCTGTGGGCTGCATACTCTTCACTGTTCATTCAAAGCAGCAATCAAAGTAAGTGACTGGTTGGAAGGTCGTTGAATTTTTGCAAGCTGTATACAATCTTTGAAAAGATGTCCCTGCTAGAAAAGACATGTTACATTAATTACACAGAATCCACGGTGTTTCCTTTAAAGTTCTGTTCTGTTAGATAGATTGAAAATGTAAATGTGCTATTCGTGACAAGAAATATCCTAAATCTGCAAGCTTTGAACTACTGTCAGATTGTGTGAAAGACAAGTTATTCAGTGTGAAATTAGCCTTCTTCTACTCTTTTGCAGCTTCAGTTAAACCTTTCCTTTGTGAGTTTCAAATGGATGCCCCTCTTGCACCGTTTCTATGTGGATAACTGTCATCTCTTATGCATTCAGTTATGGTACGTTTTGTAAATGAAGATGGATTGCTAAAATCACTCATTAAAGTAGATGTCAGTGGCAACGCTAAATTGTTGCTTGTAAAAGATATGGATTTAGGTTATTCAACTAGAGATGCCTTGAAAAAAAAAAGTAAAGAGAGCTACCGAGATAGAGATTTTGGAGTTGCTCAAGGCGTGTCGGCTAGCATTGCAGAAATTTGTACATAAATTATGGAAAGATGTGTGAACTATCAGCTTACGAAAGCTATCTCTTGCCTTGAGCCTTATGTAGTGTTAACTGATGTTGAGTTGTGGTATTTTGATAGTGCGGATGTGTGTAAAAGTTGCTTCCGAGAGAAGTGAATTTTGACCGGGAGAAACGCGGAAATCTATTATAGTAAGTAGCAAAACTTTATCTTTATTGTGAAAACTCCGTT